>JABYQR010000055.1:0-174475 GCA_022592445.1 Cytidiella melzeri | reverse complement strand
CGCCTGGCAGGATTCCTGGTCTGCCCCGTCCGGGTCGCGGCGGAACGTATACGCCGTCGAATTTCTGCTTGGCGCTGCGTAGCGCGCGGATTTCGTTTTCTAGAGCCAGGATACGATCGTCTTCCTCGCCTCCTAAAGCATACGCCGACGTCGCCTCATCCGCGCGGGCCGCGTCGTCCTCGACTATGTCAAACAGCATTGCCTGCTGGGGCTGCTGCGTCGGGTCGCCAAACACCTCGTCCAGTACCGCGTTATAGGCGATGTCGTTCGGAGTCGTCTTCTGACCCGGATTTCGTCGATGCCACTCGTTAACGCGATGGCGCATGCAGGATCCAGGCAGGCTCCTTGGGATAAAGCTGCCTCCCGGAAGGACTATCTTGTTTTCCCGGTTGCGCTGAATCATGCCGCCGGTGATATCGGTCTTCACCGTATCGCAGTTGTTCACCGTATGGCCAGGCAGACCACAGTAATGACAGAGGTTCGAACCGCTAGTCGATGAAGGCTCTGGAGCCGGTGCATTCCCCGCCTGCGCGGCGCGGTTCTGTGCTGCTAGGGACAAGTCAGCTTGGCTCATCAGGTACTTGACCTTCTCCTGCAGCTCGTTGATGTCCTCTTGCTTCAACCTGGTCTGCCACTCGTTCGCCGGTAATTCACGAGGCACATATAGAGTTCGTTCGCTGGTGGGCGCTGCTGTCTTCGCCGCCGTCGCTGGAGGTGCGTTATACGTCGCGCTGGGTGCTACGGAGGTCCCGTGAAGAAAGAACTGCATTGCGTCGTTGATGTCCTTGACCTTGTAGCCGTCCGCTGGATGGATGTCGGGGAACTTGACTTGCAGCCGCGTCGCGATGTGCTTTATTTGCGGACCGATCGCCTCCTGACACCAGCGGTTCTTGTCGATCTCTGAGATCTTCGAGTTCTTAACCAGCCAGGTCGACTGCGTACTGTAGTTGCGGTAGAATTCGGCCCAGTCGCCTAAGGTACGGAACCCTTTCTGCTTCCAACTGGCTACGTATTCTATAAGGCCCTGTCTTGTATAGAGCGCCGTCGCGTCTGCGCCTGGGTAACACTTGTAGACCTCCGCTTTCCAGTCTTCGTAGGTTTCCGTCGCCGCGTAGCTTTCGAGCTCCTCCCACTGGTCCTGTACCGTGATGTCTACGTAGTTCGCGGCGTACTTCTTCTTCGCCTGCGCGTCCTGCACATTCGCGCGCGTGAATAACGTTTCGAGTGTGTCGAAGTAACGCGCCAACGTCCGGGGCTCCGATTGATCGAACTTAGGCGCGTGCTTGTCGCCGATCAAGGGCATAGTTTGTGCTGCGGCCATCGTGACTACTAGTCTGGCGTTTGGTGGAAATTGTTGTATTTTAGTTCGAATCCGCCCTATTATCGCGGTTGTAGGAGATTGCGAGCGGGCTCGAGTAGTCGATATTGAGGATAAAGGGTGTGCTGAAGGAAGAGGCGCTTCCGTCGGAGAGTCGGGGCTAGTGAGAGTAACGTTTGGTGTAGAGAATTCGGGAGTCGGCGACCTAGAACTTGGCACAGGAGTAGCGTGTCGCCTTCGATTTTCGCGGGCTGCCGCTCGTCCTCGCCGGATAATTGCTTCCGGGTCGTCCTGTACTTCCGTTAATACCGGGCTTGATAAACTTCCTCCCCTTTGTCTCCTCGGAATTCTGGATCCTCTGGAACTCGTCTTGCCTTCTCTTCTGCTAAGCACGAGTGAAACTAGCGAAATCTATAGAGACCCCTCGCGGTGGGCTCCAAAATGAGACACTGAGTCACGCTTCAAACTAAGAACAACCTTAAAGACTACACCACCAACCACGAAGTGGCAATAGAAGTGTAAAGGTGTGGAAGCGCGTAAGTGTTAAAGTAATGCGAGGTGGCCTAAGAGTCCTAGTTTTACCTGTGCTAAAAGAGCGACAAGGGTTTTGTGATAAGGTTTATATGAAGGGGCTAGACGGGCAACTACCACGCGTATCGCGGGTAAAAGGGCAAGTCGGCGCGGTGAAAGCGAAAGAGTTATAGCGCGGCTCCAAGAGAGCGCGCGTGAAAGGTCGCGGCTTGTAGGAAAACGGCGCGCGGAGGGACGCAGAAGATAAACGCAGACGCAATATGAATCTCGAACCCAACACGCGGTCGCTGGTGAAGATGAAGTGGTCGCTGTAAAACGCGGGCGCAGTGAAAGTGAACGCAGTAAGCTCGACGCAGTGAAGATGAAACGCAACGCAGTAACGCAGTAAAATAACGCAGTTAAAAAGCAAACGCAGTATGAAAAAGCCGAAAGGAAACGTGAGAGAAAGATAAACTAATGGCGCGCGAGTCGCAGCGGAAGGCTATGTGAGATCGCAGTCAAGTGGACTCGAGAGACTGCGCGCGGGGGCGGTAGTGTAGAACAACACCTCCCGAGCGACGATGCGTATTACAGGCAAATGCGTGGCCAACGACGACGTTGGCTGAGCTGGTAAGATTGAACTGTACTAGTTCGCACTCGTGCTCCTCGCCTTCAAAGTCTGGAGATAGCCAGCAATCTGGGTGCGGTGCGCGCGGGCGATCGCAGTCGAGTGGGACGAAAGGTCCTGTGCGTAGGGGAACTGGGTGGTCGCTCTGAGTGTCGCAATAGGAGCAGTTATCAAGCGAGTCCGCGACGGAGGCGACGGACGACGCTGGCGAGGGTGATTTAGTAGTTGATCTCTCGGGGGAGACCGTAGGCGCTGCTGAGGGTTCCGGCGGCGGCGTGGGCGCGAGGATGGCGGGGTAACGGCGTAGGACCTCGCGCGGGCGCGGGCGGTAAGGGCAGCGACCGTCGGGCAGGTGGGGAACAGTTGGACAGCAACGGCAGACTCGAGGCGGGTTGTCGTTGGTAAATGCCGCGGACATAAACGTGGGAAAGGTCGCAGTGAGACAACGCAGAAGAAGCTACAGCTATGGGCGAAGAGACTCCCTCGACGCGAACGCAAAGCGTAAAGTGAACTCTGGAAACTGGGGTGGGGATTGATTGATTTTCTACGCAGTACAAGCAACACCTTTTTATATACCCTGAAGACCCTCTCCTAAACCTTTCCTTCTATGTCCTAAACCCAAACGCGAGAGCGAGGAAACGGGGTGGCAGAATACTTCCGTCTGCGGAGGCAAAATGTCCAGCGAGTCGACGCCCGGCGGGACACAGCGTTGGTCGACGCGGCGTAGCGGCGCGCGCCCTTGCGCTGCAGGGGCGCCAACCGCTGCGAGCAGGTGATGAGGCGCCGTCCAGGAGTTGCACAGCGTGGCGTGATAGGAGTCTTCCTGAAACGGGGTTCGCGCGTCAAGTTTCTTCTACCGTTGGTCCGACCCGTGTCCGAAACGCTTGGTGGCTGGCCGGCCCATGGTCCGATGCAAAAAGGGGCGTGTCTGTGTGTCAGAGTTCGGTGCGATTCCTCGGCCTCGGATGTTTCCGGCGTATTGCTCCTTGTCAAGTCCTCGGATCCTCGGCGGACTCCTCGTGACCCCGGCGAATTCCTCGTGCTCGTGACGCTGGGAAAGTGGAGGGACTTGCCGCACAGGATGACGCGGGCCGCGCAAATGGCGGGCTGCTGCCGTTTCTCCGCGCCTAGCTGATTTCCGGGCGTATCAACGTCTCGGCTCAGACCTTTTGTCTACAGGATGGCGACCCCAAGGCCTGGTACCGAAACCATTCGCTTTCGCCGTCCCACAAACCAGCCTTCAGGAGACAAGCCCTCCGCGCCTTCAATTCGAAAGAACAGACATGCAGGTCTCCTTCAAGACCAATTGCGACGGTCGCAGAAGGCACCCATGTGCGCGAGCTTCTCGCTCGCCTTCCGTATATTTCTGCTCGTGAGGGTGATGGGTGCGATGTATTCTGGACTCAGTGATTGTGATGAAGGTATGTACTCGTTCTCTCCAGCACATATGTAGGTACTTAGTGACGTTTAACCAGTGTTTCTTGAACTTTTGGGAACCTCTGCACTACCTCGATCGCGGACATGCATTCCAAACGTGGGAGACGTCGCCCCAATATTCCATCCGGAGTGGGGCATACATCCTGATTCACCTCTTCCCGGCGAAAGTGGTTACCTATATGTTTGGTCCAGAAAAGGTGTGCTGTGGTATACGTCTATCTGCTCATACCGGAACTTACTGTCGTATCTACTCAGCGCCCAGCGTTCTTTGCTGTACGCGTGGTTCTTGCGCTGGTATCTGCGACATGCGAAGCGTTCTTCTACAGAACGGTCGTCGACAAGATCAACTACCGCGTGGGTCGGTACCTCTTTTTTATGATGCTATTCAGCGCAGGGATGTGGAATGCATCAGTAGGTGAGCAATGTCCCCCAGTTGAAACGCGTACCGTACCCTAAGCATCCTCAGCCTTCCTCCCCTCCTCGTTTGCAATGTATTTCAACTGCACCGGGTTTGCCTATTTCATCGAGCCCACTACCTCCACGAACATGCGCCGAACGCTTTTTGCAACGATGGCCTTTGCGACTGGAGCTCTCATCGGATGGCCGTTCTCCATAGCGGTCGCACTGCCGTTTGTCTTCTTCGAAGAACTTTTCTTGTATGCTAAAGACAACGTGGCACCCATGAATCAGACCTTTTGAAGGTTATAAAGGTGGTCGCGGCTGCTCCAATGTGGACTCGTAGCTGCATTGCTACTCGTAAGCGAACTGTGCACATTCACTGAGACGATGACTGATGTTGTATTACGACAGTTCCCGGAGGTCGCTATCGACACCCTCTTCTACAGAAAGCTTACTATAGTCCCCTGGAACATTGTTGAGTATAACGTACTTTCGTCCAATCACGGCCCCAACCTCTATGGCACCGAACCTTCTCTCTTTCTACGTCAACAACCTACTGCTCAACACGAACGTAGCGTTGCCATTCGCGGTACTTTCGCTTCCCGCGCTTCTGATAACACATCGTGTGGACTTCAAACGACTCGGGCGAACGTGCAGGGCCAGAGAGAAGCTCGCCGTACACGTTGATGGTCATGAGGCTGTTACCGATGTATGTGTGGTTCGGCGCCCAGCCGCACAAGGAAGAAAGACTCATGAATCCTGTGTATCCCTTCATTTTCTTCAATGCGGCGGTGTGCTTGTATCTGATGAGAGGATAGGTGGAGGTGGTGTACGTTGCGTACACGAAGTCGTCGTATAGGGTAAGCATAATTCCTTCGGGTGGATAGGCACTTTGAACTCACTCGTATGATAGGCATCGCAAACTGGGATTTCAGCAGACTCACGCTCTCTGTCTTGGCAGCATCTGTCGTCATATCTGTCACGCGAGGCATAGCGCTCTACCACTACTACCGCGCGCTCATGGCACTCATGAATCATTTTGAGGCGTACGAAATCCCTCGTGTTCTGAACACAACGGGATACATTCGCCTCCCTCCACCCCAAGATCCTCGACACAGACGTCGTATTCCAGAGTCGATGAAGACGAGCCCCGAATTGCCTACGACCTGATGACTTTGTACAACCTGACGCTCTGCTCCGGGAAAGAGTGGCACCGTTTCCCCGGCAGCTACCTCGTTCCAGACGGCGTCACGGTCGAATAGATCAAGAGCGAGTTCGACGGGATGTTGCCTGGACATTTCAAGCGGACACCGACAAAGGGTGGACTGGTGAGCCGTATCCATGGAACGAGGGTCGTGCCTGGTGGTTTGAACAATATGAACAAGGAGGAGCCGAGTTTCTATGTATGTGCACTGCGTTTCGCCTCGTGGGCGGTTTTTTTGTTTTTTTCTGAAGGTTTCTGTTGCAGGTGGATGTGAATACGTGCGACTACCTCGTTGACTCGGATTATCCTCTGCACCCCACGATTACGCCGCATGAGCTGCGGTATGCGGTGCATGAGGCGTAGGACAGGGTGAAGTGCAAGCCGTTCCTCGATGCAAGGCATTTGTCGTTGCTAACAAGGACATTGTGGATGGCGGGGGAGAACTTGAAGTGGCAACAGACGAACGACTTTGTGACTATTGCCTCCTTCGTAACAAGAGGAATATGGAGCGGAAGGAGAGGGTGCTGACGGTGCACCAAACAAAATAGTTTATTAATTCCTTACCTGCCGTGGTTAACGACTGTAATACATCAGTGCACACATGACGAGCAAGCTACGCCATATGTCCCGCCTCTCAGCAGCACACCCTGTGGCGTGCATTGGACGGGGGTGGTATGAATGTGAGAAAGTTGGGGCTTCGTAGGTCAGGAAGCCTCTAAAACTTCACATGTGGTGGATCGACGGGCCCCTTCACACTTCCCTACCCCATCTTCGGCGCTCTCGCTCTTGCCGTCATCGTCTCCTCCCAACCACCATCTCCTCTCTCTCTCCCCGCTGCTCACCAACGACGACGCCCTCCAAGATCAGCTCTACTGTCCCCTCGACTCTCTGAGTGCGGTCATAGACCTCAAGCGACGCCGCATTCACCCGTGCAAGTCTGTCCAACATGCCAGATTCACCCTAGACAACCGCATACCTCATCTTCATGTACGTCTTTGCCCCAGACCCTGCCGCCATGCTGACTATTTGCGTTGGCGATGTTAGTACTCAGGTCCATTTTTGTGATAAGTACACATTCAACCTCGCCGCTAGAAGGGACGCCTGACCCTGACTAATGATTCGTTCAGCAGTGAGTGCAACCGAGGAAGCGTTGTCCCTGCTCGCTTCAACTATTTATTAATTGTTATGTAGACGCTATCGTCGTTTGGGACTGGGCCATACCGCTGCCTAGAGAATAGCGTTTTGTGAGTGGCGCAGTAGCTTATCGCCCGACGCGCATACACAAAGGTGATGATGTTCGCAGATATGGAAGACACATTGGACGCCGGTCAAAGTTGCGAACTTGCTCTGTCGGTGAGCCCTCGCTGTGTGAAAACTACTTCACGCTAACGGACTCCCGTCCACCAGCTATTGGGTCATCGTTGTGGTACCATACCTTCTCTGGCCTTCTGCACGAACCACACCGTCGAGGAGCGCGAGAGGATCTACCGCGCGAGCAGCTGAAGCCTTGTGGACCTGACAGCGCTAGAGCACTCCACGCGCACCGACCAGACCCCCGTTGCACTTGCAACGCGGAACCAGGCCACCTCAGAGGCCAACCTGGTCATCCGAACATATGCATTTTTCAATCGCAGCAATTATATTCTTACCATTCCAGTCGTTGCCCTGGCCGGCGTGGTTGCCTACCAATTATACGTGGATACCTCTGAAATGCTTTGTATGCACGCAATTTATTTTCCGCGCATACAGTCTCATTTAATGGATTCTTTCAGTACTTCCCTTTCTACAAGAGACGGGGCCATGCCTTCCAATGTCCAAGCCTCATTTGGCGCATCTGTTAGGTGAGTGATTGTGCTACCCAGATTTATTTTATTTCCGAATTCTGACGTTCGCCTGATAGGTTCCTTCGTGAGTGCGGTATTGCTTGAAACTGGACGTTGCTCATATGACTGGTGGCCATGCTCACCTCCACATTTTCTGCTCCTGTCTGCATGTGTCTGCTCTCGCGATGTTCTCGATTTCTTTTCAACCTGGACACTGTTACTCGCTGTATCTGTTCTGCTATGATGACTATTTCTTTCACCATGCTGGCGCTGTATTATTATTTAGCTGATGTTCTCGCCATTGCACTGTTCAATCCATTGCCATTGTTGCTATGCACTCTAATGCGAGAACTACTGCCTTGAAAGCATTGCATTGATGTGTATGACAATATAAACTACCGGTGGCGAGATTATCTTGCAATGTAAACTGTGGGCGGAGACATTAAAATGTATTACCATGCAAGATAAAGTGGCCCGCGGACCATTATCGCGGGTGCCGGGTGTTTATAACTTTCCAGGTACAGAGATTGTGTGGGATAAAGTTTGCTCAATGTTATATTGTAATGCTCGGGTTTACAGTGGTAGGTATTGTGCGATAACGTTTTGTTTATTTACGAGATGCAGTACAGTATCTCTCAAACACATCCCTATTCAGCAACCTCACCTCACTCATCTAGCCAACAAACCATGGAACTTCACGCTACCCACGCCGACCCACTCAATACCCAGCTGCTCGATGCACAGGACCGTCCAGTCTATGAGATTGCCACGAAGAGGAGAGTTCTTCACCATAGTACCACTACTATATCGAAGCCGACGCCTTTGGGAACCGTGGCGGAGTTCGAATGGCATCGGAGGCTAAGCAATAGCGTGCTGCAGTTCAGAGGCAGGAGCACAAACGTGAAGGACTATATCTCGAAGGCGGGGTTCTGGAGGTACGAACGTTTTGTGGTCTTACGCGAGTAAGGTTAACGCGACATGATAGTTCGAAACAGCATTTCACCTCTTCTAGCGGACGCCAATACACCTGGGACGAGAATATCGTGCGTTGGATCCCCCGCCGCCTCTTCCGCGCTTTGTGTTTCTGACGGCATTTGTGTCAGCTGATTGGCCCCAACGGATTTGAAGTTGCAAGGTGGCACAACAAGTCCCTTGGGATCTTGGGCAAAAAGCACCCGCCGTACTTGCAGATATCCCAGGACGTTCTTGACGACGTCGACGAGATCATCGTGACGCTTGTGTACATCCGGCGTATGATCCAGCAACGAAACAGTGCGAACAATACTGCCGCTGCCAATTCCGCCGCTGCCAGTTCCGCTGCAGCTAGTAGTTCCGCCGCCGCCGCTAGTTCCTGCTAAAGCCGTAGAGGCTGTATAACGTGTAATGATTAATGCGCAGTCTCAGTCGACGAGACGCAAACTGGCAGACTTACTATACTTGTTGTAATTCATGTGCATCTGGTCACGGTACAAAGTATATGTGAGCGAATCATTGGCTTTGCCTATGGCTGGCAGACAACGTCAAAGCACTGTGTCTCTCGTCTGAAGCACGAAATCAAACTGGCACCCACCTAGCTCGACGGCTTCGATAAGATGCATTAAGCATTGCGCACAGTGAACCAGGTTCAGTGTTAAGAGTTATTTACGAGAAGCGGATTGGAACATCGCTGTGGCAGGCGGTGAGCGCGGGCGCTTTTAATAGTCAACTGTAGGCGGAGTATCACTTTGCGATCAGTTTTTGCATTGACGGCACTATGAATACCAATAAAATGTTCAACCTCCGACTTCACTGACATATAAGGTAAACGCAGTACTTACAATGAAACAACAAATACAAATCGTGCGCAGTGCGCACCCTTGCAAGAGCTTCCGCAGATGGTTGAACAGAGCCTGACGCATGTGTTGCCTCGTTCTCCGGCGCCCATGATTCTTTCTTGAAGCTCGAAGCTTGAATCGTGGGTCCCAACTCGCAGATTAGAGTTCAGATACTCTCACGTCTCCATTCACCTTTTGCCTTTCTCCTATTCACGCTCAACACACCAGCACTCATCGCGATTCGACAGATTCATTCAGATGTCAGGTACTGCTGGTGCTATCGGTGGGAGTGCAACCGGTGGAGAACGTGGAGGTGCTACAATCAGAGGCAGAGGCGGTCGTGGTAGAAGAGGAAGAGGGATAACGCGTGGGGGAGCTGCACGAGGAAGGGGTGCATCTACGAGCAGAGGGAGAGGAGATGGTGGTGGACGAGGAAGAGGGGCAACGCGTGGCGGAGCTGGACGGGGAAGAGGTGGCGCAGACGAAGCTATGGGCACAGGACACGGTGGGCAAGAACAAGCAATGGCAACGCGTGGCAGAGCTGGACGAGGGAGGGGCGGCGGCGGAGAACCTACGCGTGAAGGTGCATCTACGAGCAGAGGGAGAGGAGATGGTGGTGGAAGAGGTGGAAGGGCAACGCGTAGCGGAGCTGGTCGAGGAAGGGGCGGCGCAGGCGTTATGGGCACAGGAGACAATGGACAAACAAGGGCACGTGCTCGAAGAACACGAGGAAGAAACCGCCCTGGACGGGGGGCAGGGGGAGGGACAGGCGGTGGCACATCCGACTCAAGTGCTCATTACTATTCGTTGGCAGATGATGTTGTGTATTCCGCTTCGGAACTGCGCGACCTCTATCACGACGCCAAGACGGGTTTTGGCTGTAACGACAACACCGATGGATACAATACGGACAGCTGCTAAGTCTCCTCCTTGGCGGGCTTCGTTTCGTCGATTCAAAGCTTCGGCTACGTGGACGCGTATGTTTCTGCAAGGTTGACTGGATGCAAATACGTGCGTTCCACTCCTTTGCTCACTGCATTCGTATTACAGGTCTGAGAATGTTCTTGTCAGGTTACCCCATCATGATGTACAATATCTAGGTCTCTTGACATATGTATCACCATTTGCCTGGAACGCATAACAATGCCGTTATCAAACGCTTGTTCACCTCTCTCATTTCGCTCGTTCTCCTGGATCGACCTCCCCCCTCTCTCCCTTTCCTTTCGTTCTCGCCCCCCACCCTTTCCCCTCTGGCACGAAGGTGTCAGTTCCTTCGTTCAGGTTTCAATCCCCTTTCCGTTCATTTTGTGACTCATCCCTTTCCCTTTGAACACATTCCCCTCGTTCTCCTCGAACCGTTTTACCTTGAACACCGAAGAAGAATGGTTTGCGAGCGGCGAATTGGCATATATATCGAAAAGATTCCAGTGAGCGAAGGGCATACGAAGAATAATATTGTTTGATTGTAATATATAGATGTCGGCCCAGGTGTTAGCTGCTGTCGTCATGGTCGACCTTACCTCGCGCAGACCAGGTAGATGTACCCTCTGATTATATCCCCGCCTTGTACTCGCTCGGCTCAACGTACGACGTCTTGAACGGCAAGTACGCCGACCCCAAGTCCACCATGCAGCAAGTCGTCGATTGGACTAGGAGTAAGTGACGGTCAATATCCTTGTGTGCGACTATGTGTTGATGTGTTTTGTAGGCTGCCCTCGTATTCAGGAGTTTGGCGACAAAAGGTACAGCGTACCCCGTGCAGTCAACTTCGCCCGCCTGACAACTGCTGACTATCGCTCCTCAAATGGCAAGTCCACGTCGAAGTATGCAAAGAGTCTCTCCGCCCATGCTGGACTTGAAGCGAGCTTCCCCGGATTCTCTGCGTCCGCCTCTGCGGACTACAGCGAGTCTCAGCGTGAAAGTCTGTCTCATGCGTTCACCCGAGTGGCCTACGCCATCACCGGTCACCCACTACACCCTATCCCTTCCCTCCACCGGACGAATCAAGCTTCTGTTGAAACTGTGGTTTGTCAATGACCTGGACAACATGAACCCAGTCGAGCTGTATAAAGCGTACGGCACCCATCTGTTACGCTATCTTACTGTTGGAGGGAGGGCGATGTTTCTGTTCTCCACCAACACTCGCATCTACAAGCCTGAGACGTCTCTCGAGGTCGCTGCCAAAGCTTTCTGCTTCCTACCTGGTCGCCTCAGGGAGCGCAGAAATGTCCTTATCGCAGAAGTAAGCCATGGAAAATGTTAACGAGGCGAGTGAGACGTGGATTAGTATCAGTAAGTGGATACTACGGCTCATCGTCGTACTGTTGTGGCGTTGGCGAGCGTGGACTTGTGTCAAGGGTAGGGTACGAACTGATCTCTTTTTTTCGCGATCAATGTTTCCTATTCTGAACGGTGCATCAATTTGATGGGATCTTGTAATCTCTCTAGATATCTCTCAGTTTCCCATCACATCTCTCAATGTCTTAGGGCCTGATCGGCGCCGCATTATGTAGTCGACTTATTAATAATCCCCCGCCAATAAGGAAATAAGTCGCTGTGGAAATAAGTCGAATTAAGCGCTGGATTATTTTATTTGGCGGGGGATTATTCCATAATGCGACTACATAATGCGCAGCCGATCAGGCCCTTAGTACTGAGCCGACAACTGGTGTGTGTGCCGCCAACATTTTGTCCGATAACAACTTTCATATATTTGACAGTCTATATTTTCACAGTCTATATTGGACAGAACTCTGCCATATACAATACCGTCTTTGACTTGTTGAATCTTCGTGAGTTCTAGTAATGTCGTCGGTTGTGTGTCACCCGGCTCGCATTGGATTCCGCCAGCTGATTAGAGAGAGCCACCTCGTTCCGAACTCACCATCAACGCTCAAGCTTCGCAACGGCGCGTTGTTTCTCAGAGCTGTCACCACTGCTACGACCGCCGGCAAACGTGCTACCAGTTTGAACCCGTCACCACAACTCGTAAAAACTGAACTCGGCTTCCAGGTCCACGACCCCTACACCTACATCGCGTCCAGGCTCCAGCGACACGCTCCTGCTGTACGCGGTGAAGACTGGCTATAATTTATCCAGTGTATCGTCGTGAGCACCCTATCATGTTTGTTCTGCGTATCCTCACGTCACATGTCTCCGAGGTTGCTGTCTGTTGTATGACAATTCAGCGCGGACATCCGACGGGAAGCTATGGCTCGTACGTGACTGGTACTTACCTCCGCTCCAAGCCACATCAGATGACGAAACCTCTCCAACAGTGTTGACTGGTATTCCAGTCGAATGTCCGTTTTCTTCTCACCCGCCAATTCATTGGACGTTGAACATGTCATCTTTAGTGGCGCAGCGTGGTGTCGGCGACATCGACGGTCCGCGTTTCTCGACGCTCACGACCACGGTTCGCGTGAGAATGTCACAATTGTGGCGTTGACGAACTTGGACTTGGGTCAGAATACGTTCATCCTCCGTGGTCGCTCTCCGGCGTTTTGTTTTCACCGGCTGGCTCGCTCGTCAGAGCTTCCATTCGGCTCCTCATATCTTGCCGCATTTCACATCATACCAAATTTGGTGCCAGGCTTGGACGACAACATATAAAAGGCTGCCATAACCAGTACATCCTTAACACACTCCTCTTCATACAGCTCATATCCTCAACAGCCAACATGCCAACTCCTTCCACTGCCTACCAGCTCGAATGCGCTGCCGACGGGTCCATGCCCGCCGCCCCTTCACCTATGTCCGCGATGGCTGCTATCGCAATGGCCCACGTACCTGTTGCGGAACCCGAAGTACCGGTAGATGTACCCTCTGATTATATCCCTGGCTTGTACTCGCTCGGTTCGACGTACAACGTTTTGAACGGCAAGTACGCCGACTCCAGGTCCACCATGCAGCAAGTCGTCGATTGGACAAAGAGTGAGTGGGCGGCTGCCAATATCATCTTGTGCTGCTATGTGTTGATGTGTTTTATAGGTGCCCCTCGTACTCAAGAGTTTGGTGGCAAGGAGTACAGCGTGCCTCGCGCAGTCAACTTTGCCCGCCTTACAACTGCTGATTATCGCTCCTCGTACGGCAAGACTACTTCGGAGTATTCCAAAAGTCTCTCCGCCCATGCTGGACTCGAAGCGAGCTTCCCTGGATTCTCTGCGTCCGCCTCTGCGGACTACAGCGAGTCTCAGCGTGAAAATTTGTCTCACGCGTTCACCCGAGTGACCTACGCCGTCACCCACTACATCCTATCCCTGCCGCCCGCCGGACAAATAAAGTCTCTTCTGAAACCGTGGTTCGTCAATGACCTGGACAACATGGAGCCAATCGAACTGTACAAGGTGTACGGCACCCATCTTTTACGCTCGCTTACTGTTGGAGGGCGGGCAACGTTCTTGTTCTCCACCGACACTCGCACCTACCACTCTGAGACGTCTCTCGAAGTCGCTGCCAAACTTTCGGCATCCTACCTGGTCGCATCAGGCAGCGTAGAAATGTCTTTATCGCAAAAGCAAGCCATGGAGAGTTTCAATGAGTCGAGCGAGACGTCGATCAATACCAGTATGTAGGATGCTGCTAATCATCCTGGTACGTGCTAATATAATTTGCAGAGGGAGGAGATCCGAGCTTCGGCAATGAACACTTTCTGAAGAACGTTCAAGAGTGGGCAAAGTCAATCATTGAATACCCAGAGTTCGTTCTTTTCTAAGTTTCGTCGTTGTATGACTTCTTACTTCAAAGTTCAGATTCGTCGACTTCGGTTCGCTTCCTTGCTTCGTTGGCATCTGGGAGTTCGCCACGAGTCAGGCCCGGCGCGATGAACTGCAACGTGCGTACGCTCAGTTTGTCACACTGTACACCCAAGACCTGTCAATGCCTGGCCCATATCTTCACGCTCGGCTCAGCGACAATTTCGATGATAACAAGGATGCCTGTTTGAGCGTTGGCACTGACGGTGAATCTGGCCATGTAGTCCTCAAATTCCCGACCAGTAAGCGACCAGTTCGAGCAGACAATTATGAACGATCTACTAACTGCGTTGCAGCTCGATCGGACGGCTGGTACTTCATAAGCCCCGCCATCTCCGGCACCAAGTGCGTACTTGCGAAAGACCTCGTCCCTGGTGCGCTTGCGCCTGTCAAGTGGGTAGAAGCCTATGTTGGACCGTACAACCAAGGTGACAAGGTGACTCGCTTCTGGAGAGCCGTGCCGCCTACCTCAGACTACGTTGCTCTTGGATGTGTCGCTATGATGGGTAACTCGGCCAGGGAGATCCCGTCGCAGCCTCCTGCGGAACTCGCCAGTCAATTCCGTGCCGTCCACAAGCGTGCTCTTACGGGGGCTGTCTACGGCGTCCTTAACTGGATCTACAGCAGCACGCAGAATCGCAAGATTTTTGCGGTTGACACTCGCTATTGGTTTGCTGACCTCGAGATCCCGCTCAAGGGAGATTGTTACGTGCTGGACCCGCAGGCGACTGTGAAGGATTGGAGCGGGTGGTAGCGCGGCGATGTCTCTTAACGCACATTGATGTTCATTGGCTCGCATCGCATTGTAAAATAGTACTCTGGCTGTCCCTCTTCTTGGCAGATGACAATACAAACGGCATGTCACGTTTATTATTATCTAGCATTGTGACCGACCGCAATCCGACGACAGCAAGGTGAGTATAAGATTCTTCGCCAGCTAGGCCTATGAGTACCTGACGGTTTGAGCCTTTGCAGTACTTGTCGGCGTCGTGAATCCTGTACTACTTACAGTATTTCAATTACATGCCAGTCAAGCTTCTCCTGCTCCGTGCCATTGGTTACAGTAGGTCTCAGGGCGAACGTTTTAACAAAGTGGAATATGTGTGCGAGGGGTAGAGGCTGTTAAGCTTCGAAGATGAGTCTTATTTTTCTTGCTGCTTCAGCAGCTCTGCTTATATACATGTCTGTATCTACTTATGTAAGCGACTACTATACATGTCTACTTCAGCTATTCTACTGTATTACTAAGTGCATGACTCATGCATGACTCATGCTATGCATGCATGACTCATTGTATGACTAGGCTCAGCACTTGTACCAGAGGCGTACATAATGAGTAAATGACTCATGCTAGTACTTGTCCTCAGATGTATGCTTTAGGCATCCTCTGGAGTCATACGTGCTTTCCATGTCATTTCCTATGCTACTAGAACACAGGCGTACATATATGTATAGTATTACTACAACCCATATCTGTACGTCTCAGCTAATGTGATGGTTACTACTAGAGTTTCCATATACGGCTGCATAATTCCCATACTAAGACTGTGGGAACTCTGCTACCTAAAGCGTCCTTGTAATAAGGCTGGGAACTACATATCATATCATATTATATTATATATAGTTTTAACACTCCCACTTAACCGTTACATTAGTGAGTGTTTAGATCAATTAGACCTAATCTCCACTGAAGTATGATTGCTTCTGAAATGCCAATGACTTTGTCATGATATCAGCAATCTGTTCTTCAGTTGGAACTGCATATAGTTTGGCATTCTTATTTTCGACAAACTCTCTAACATAATGATATTGAATGTCAATATGCTTTGAGCGTGACTCTATCTTTGGATTCTTGGTGAAGTAAATAGCACCATGATTATCACAGCATAGAATGGTAGGCTCTTGCTGTTTTAAATCCAATTCTTTGAGCACAGTGCGCAACCAATAACATTGCTTGGAAGTTTTGCACAAGGCCATGTATTCTGATTCCATTGATGATAGAGCAACGGTTTTCTGCTTTTTAGAAGTCCAGGAAATTGCTCCTTCAGCCAAAAGAAATACATATCCTGTTGTCGAATGTCTATCGTCTTTATTCTCAGCCCAGTCTGCATCCGAATAACCAATAATACCAGCATTACTTGATCCATTATACTTGATCGCATAGGACTGCGTTCCAAGCAAATATCTCAGTATATATTTAGCTGATTTATAATGGTGGTCAGTTGGATTTGACATGTACTGTGAAAGACGTATGACTGCATATGAAATGTCTGGTCTAGTACCAATCATAACATATATAAGTGTGCCAATCAACGCTTGATACTGTCTCAGTAAACCAGAATCTGCTTTGTAGTCAGAATCTGCCTTCTGTAGTACAGCACCTGAAGGTAATGGTGTCCGAGCAGGATTAGCATTTGCCATATTAAATTGTTTTAAAGCCTCTTGAATATACGACTCTTGGTCAAGTAGAATCGTTTTAGCTTTACGATCTCTCTGCACACGCATGCCTAGAATAAGCTTAGCTTCTCCTAAGTCACGCATCTCATAGCGATCCATAAGATTTTTCTTAAGTGCAGACATAGCAAGTTTACTATTTCCTATTGGAAATATATCGTCAACATATAGAATGAGAATTAAATTCCCCCCTTGTTGCCATACACGTAAACACCAGCATCTGAATGAATCCGGTCAAAGCCTAATTCTATCAGAGTGTTATGAATTTTGATATTCCATGTTCGTGAAGCTTGTTTAAGTCCATAAATGGCTTTCTTAAGCAAACAAACATGGTTCTCCGTTCCCTTCTCCACGAAACCTTCTGGTTGTTCCATATAGATTTCTTCATCCAGTTCGCCGTAAAGGAAAGCTGTTTTCACATCCAATGCCTCGATTTCCCAATCTTCGAGTGCAGCTATAGCTAGTAGCATGCGTATGGATTCAAAACGTGCGACTGGTGAGAAAGTTTCTTGATAATCAATTCCTTCAACTTGGGTGAATCCTTTTGCAACAAGACGCGCTTTATATCGACCATCAGATTTTATGGTGAAGACCCATTTGCATTTCACAATTTTTCGTGATGCGTCTGGTCGTCGTACAAGCGTCCAAGTTTTATTCTTCATTTGAGAATCAATTTCGTCTTGTGCAGCAGCAAACCATTGATCCCGATCATCTCTTTTCATTGCCTGCTTCCACGTCTGTGGATATTCATTGATTGAATAAGCAGTAATTGAATTAAGAGTCTCGTCATCAATTTCTGCAGAATCATCATCATCAGTTAAGCCTCCTGATAGAGTTTGATGTTCTGGACCCGGTTCAACGGAAGGTGATCTCGAGGGTTGACGTGATGACGTTCCTGATCGCAAAGGTATCCGTAATCTGGATGGCCCTGCAACCGGAGATCTCGCGCGTATTCTCGAGTTCCATCAGCTCTCAAACGAAGCTCATTTTGTTCTTCCTTTTTGTCCTTAGCCACTTGCTTTTCTAAAGCTTTCTGCATATCCACCGGCCGCATGGAAAGTTTAGGATTTTTCCAGCAGTTGAACGTTTGTTCTGGTTGATAGGTGGTGGCAAAGGTGGTTTAGGCTTAGGTCCTCGTTTGATTTGTGGTTGTGGTTCTTTGTCAAGAACCGGAGCTGAAGGGAATTGCTGCTGTTGTCGAGAAGGATGAGTAGGTGCTTGGTGCTCTGGAT
This sequence comes from Cytidiella melzeri, assembly GCA_022592445.1. Lineage (NCBI taxonomy): Eukaryota > Fungi > Basidiomycota > Agaricomycetes > Polyporales > Irpicaceae > Cytidiella > Cytidiella melzeri. The sequence continues at coordinate 156,902 of JABYQR010000055.1, read as the reverse complement.
GATCATCATCTCCATCATCAGAATCTTGGTGACCTTGTTCATCATTCTCTTCAAAAGGTGAAAAATTATCGTGTGGAGGAACAGTGTTATTATCACTGTTATCGCCGACTAAAGGTTGTTTGGAAGGAGTAATATCTTTACGATACGGGAAATGAGTCTCGTCAAATACTGCATCGCGAGCAATGACGATTCGCTGTTTATCCCAGAACCGGTAACCCTTTACACCCGGTTCATATCCAACGAATATCATAGGAGTTGCTTTTGGTGACAACTTGTTCTGACGACTCTTGATCGGTACGTGGACGTATGCACGACATCCAAATACACGAAGCATTGAGATATCTGGTTTTATACCCAGAAAACTCTCTATAGGTGTCTGCCAGTTTAATCGTACATTAGGTAGACGGTTATTTAAATATACCGCTGCTTCGCAAGTAAGCTTCCAGAAACCATTTGATAACCCAGCTTGCTGACGCAATGCTTCGGCTTTATATTTTATGGTCTGTTGCCATCGCTCAGCTCTACCATTTTGTTGTGGAGTATACGGTACAGACATTTGTAATTCTATTCCGTGTTCCTTCAGATAATCCTTGAACTCATTATTAATGAACTCTGTTCCACCATCACATCTGAACTTCTTCATCTTCTTTCCTGTTTGGTTTTCGGCCCATGACTTGTATTCTTTGAATCTTGTGAACGCTTCATCTTTGTGCTTGAGATAATAGAGCATCCCATGACTAGAAGCATCATCAAGACAAGTCATACCGTATTTGTAACCATCAATAGAAGTTGTAGAATATTCAATGAGATCGGAATGAGTTAATTCAAGGACTTCTGTAGCTCTCGACATAGATGGTGGAAATGGTTGTCTCTTTCCTTTTCCAACTTGACATCCGTGACAAGGAGAAATTGTCGATGGAATAGGAATCTTTTCTTTTAATCCCTTTGTTCCTTTGTGAAGATTTTCGACAATCTTATTCCCTGGGTGTCCTAGTCGATTATGCCACAACGTATAATCATTACGACTAACTTTATTAATTGAGTCTATCTTCCTGACTAGACGTCCTTTAATCCAATAAAGTCCGGCATGATCAGGTTGACCATTTATAATCTCTTTTCCTTCATTATAAATTGTCCATCCTTTCGATGTAACACTGCTGGTGCATCCTTGTTGCAGTGCTCTAGAAGGAGAAAAGAATCTTGTAGTCGCATCTGGTATATAGAGGACATTGTTCAAAGTTGTGCGATGTATTTTATCTTTCACAAGGATCGTGTCAAGTACAACCGTTCCTTTTCCCAATATTTTGACAGTCATATCTTTACCTGCTACAGAGCATGTACCTGCTACCGTTGCTGGTTGATACGAGATAAAGTCGTCAATTTCATTGGTAATGTGACTAGTAGCACCACTGTCGATGAGCCATTCAACGCTTTCAGTCTCACACGTGGAATACAGAGAAACGTTGATGATTTCATTATCGTGCTCGAAGACAGGTTTGGTATCTACTTGAAGATTATTTACAGTCGCTTTGTCTTTGCCTTTGCCTTTGGACTTCTTTCGTTGTCCTCCTTTCTTTCCTTTATTCTCCTTGTTACCCTGCTTGTTGTTGGTAGAAGATCCTTGCTGATTATTTCCATTACCGCGAGACTTGTTCTGGTTAGGTTTCCCTTTATCCCAGTGCTGACTCGTAGTATGGTTAGAAAGCCCACACTTCTTGCATTTTTCCTTCGGTAAACGCGTGGTCTGCGTAATCCGATTCGCATTTTCACTGTTTGAACCCTTTCGACGTAACTCTTCCGCAAGTATCTTGGGGATGAGCGTGTCAAACTTAATTTCTTCGGGTTTTGCAACAGTGCCAATGTATGCAGAAATGGCGGTTTCATATGACGTTGGTAAAGCCCACAAAAGAATATGAACTTTAATTTGATCATCAAGGTCTAACCCAGCAACTTTGGTATCTCCAATCTTAGTACGGAAGCCTTGAATTTGTACGTTCATATCCTTAGACTCATCAAAAGTTGAGCTAAGTAGGTTTCTGAACGCAACAGAGCTTGCTAAGACTGATGTCTTCTCAAAATCTGTTTTCAATTTCTTCCACACTTCGGAGGCCAAATCCTGTCCTTCAAGATAGGATTGCAAAGTAATGTCAAGGTAAATATTGAAATAAGCTAAAGCGCGTTGGTTCCGAATTTCCCAATCCTTAAGTTCCTTCTTCTCATCAGAAGTGTCAGGAGGTGCAGTAGTCGTACCAGAACCTGAACTGGTAGCTGCTGCAGGTAAGGTAGGTTTCTTTTCGGTTCCATTCACGATTAACCAAGTGTTTGAATATCTGAACAAGCCAATCATAGCGGTGGACCATTTCTTGTAGTTTGAACCGTCAAAGACGATCATTTGACTACCGCTAATCTTTCCTGGTTCAGCCATTATAACCAAAAGCAATCAAGGATCAAGTCGTAGTACGGAATGTACACTTCAGAGATATGAGGTACTACAGGTGCAATTACAGGTGATGACGTCTGTTTAGAAGTTTCTTCTAGAAGATCTTCGACTTCGGTATTTTCTCCGAATCTGAGTTCTTATCTAGAGATTGATTGGATGTGTCACCAATGTAAGTTGTGCCTGTGATGATCTCTGATGGTTCTGATCTATTACTACTTCTGGTTTGTTGTTCTGTGGTTCTGATTCTCGACGATTTGCTAAGTCTTGAAAGTATGCAGTGACTAAAGCAGGTACGTCAAGATGCGGTACAGATCCTATGTAACCTTCAATGAGTTCTTTCTGATGTTCAAAAGGTTCAAGATATCGGTCCTGTGTTACCAATGCAATAATTCTATAAACTTCGTTTAAATCTGCTTCAAACGAATATTCATAGCGGTTAGGGCACGGTTGTGTTTCACAGGGTCTTGCAACACTATCGACGTCACAAAAGTTCTCTGAGTCAAAGAGGTGTAATTCGGAATTCGTACACGCTAATGAAGCCAGAGTACAACGTTACAAACTAAGTAAAGAAAAGTCATAAAAGTTTGTCAGAATGCGCTACGTGATGGTCGTGACTTGAAGCAGAACAAGAGAGAGATAGAGAAAGTATACAAGTACACTACGGACTACGCTAATGAAAATGACCGTTTGTAAAAGTATACTAGGTACACATCGCGATATTTTATAGTATACAGTGCGCGGTATAGTTCGATTCGCAGAGAGTCTGTTCAAAGAGAAGACGATCCAGGCTCTAAAGAAGGCTCGAGCGCAGCGGGCTCGATCTTCACCTCCTTCATTTTACCTTTGAACTCTTCCTCCCTATGAAAGATGCTCATCCAGTCTTCCTTCTTCTCCATACCTCTCTGAGTCAGCCAGACCAGCTGGTGATAGCTAAGATGATCACGACCATTGAAGACCTCCATCGCTGTGTGAAAGTCTGCAACTGAGATAAAGTACGTATTCCAGATATTATCGCAGTCCGGCCACTGTCCCCTCTTGAGCGTGAGGTAGATCCTGGCACAGGCTGTGATTTCCTTGATCTGCTGGGACTTTGCAAATTCCTCCAACTCCTCGACCATCTCACGATAGTGCTCGCATTTGTTGCCCATGCTAACGACCATTGTATCAACCAGTCCCCTAGAGCGTAAGACCAGCTCATTGGGCGTATAGTTGGGATGGTTGACGTGTTGCATGGCGAGGATGGAACAAACTTGCTCCGGCCTGAAAACCTCCCCCTTTGGTCCATCCACGCCGTAAACCATACCACACGCGTAGACGGGCGAAGCCGGCCTGGTGTCGGTACGATCGACATGGACCCAGTCGTCGAAAGAGAAGGTGGGAATGACTGGTTGGGGAGCGTATACCGTTGGCCATGAATCTTCAACCTGTCCCTCCTCCTGAGTAGTGGAGGACGGAACCGGAGTAGGCTCGGCAGCTGAAGCGGCCTGGACTACTGGTTCTGAAGAATCATGAGAAACTGGTGAACTGATATTTAAACCGTTCATACCATCAACGATATCCGGAATGACCGGTGTAGGCGGATTGACCATTGTAGAAGAAGTCTGTGGAGATGCAAAATTATTTAATGCTTGGGCAACCATGTCCCAAAGCAATAATCCTGCACTCACAAAAGGCGGTGGCATTGGAGTAGGATGACGATGACGATGAGGGTGCGACGGCGACGCAGATCGGCGCGGAGGTGCAGCATTAACCGTGGAAGAAGTTTGGGTTTGATGCGCCCTGATTTCCGCACTGACGTTACAAGGCCTTCGTCTGTATAAATCCAATTCCGCCTCACGATTGGCTTCATCAATGATGCGATTAACCTCTCGGAGGTGCCTTTGCCTGTCACTCTGCCTAAATCTATCCCAGCCATGACAACCAAGAAGACTATACTCCATCGATTCCATGCGCCGAACTCCGTCCCTGTCAACGTAGTTGACATTGATCCTGGCATCCTGAGCATCGGTTTGACTCATACGGATAGAGATGGGAGTTGCTGAACTCCTTATCTCCATAACGATGGGGTGACCCATACAGTCAAACCGAGTGTAATCATGGACGCGGTAGGGATCATTGGGAGAGTGGGGAGCGAAGCAGGCATTGACGCGACGGGAAGTACGGCGAGAGTTGTTCGGCATCTTCAAAAAAAATATAATGGTCTGGAAGAAAGAATTGAAAGTATAAGATTTATGTCGTCGTATTCAATCCACAACACTTTCCTTGAGAAAGTCCTGGGGATTGCTAATGGAAAAGTCGAATGTGAGTAAAAGTTTTCCACAAGTGATTCAAGATGAGTATGACCACTTGCAACTTCGACTTCTACCAGTCGGTATGATACGACGAAAACATAATGGCGCATGTAAGAAACACCACGAAGTATAGGAGAGTCCACAATCTCCGTGATACCAAAAGTAAAAGTGGACGACATGCCTCAAGAAATTCTACAGCTACAAAAAGCGGCGATTTCTAATTCCAGGACTGACTGACGTGCGCCAACACAAAGGTCCTAGGCCTCTAAGTCACGAGCTTAGAGTGCCACTCAACACTACCCTCCTATTGTACTACTCCGCCGATCTACCACTTGTACAAGTGGGAGCTTGTTCCTCCACCACCGGATTTTACACTGCGTGTTAGGCAGATTCCGCGTAATGCACGACTCGTTAAAGTCGAGAACCACCAAGGGTGGCTTAAGTATTCAGCTGGGTTGGGAGTGCGTACGCAAGGGGCAAGTAGGTGAGGGAATCAGCTGTAGAAAATCAGTTGGGAATATTGTATTCGAAGCTGAGGCAGTCAACCAGTACAACTCTACTACTACTATGTGGCCAAACAAAGTAAAGTAGAGAAACTTACTTATAAGAAAGCTTGGGGGATACTGGTTGATGGATGTCGTTGAGAGTGTGGATGTAGTTAAGCTAAAAGCCGGGGCTCATAACCTAACAAAGTGGAATATGTGTGCGAGGGGTAGAGGCTGTTAAGCTTCGAAGATGAGTCTTATTTTTCTTGCTGCTTCAGCAGCTCTGCTTATATACATGTCTGTATCTACTTATGTAAGCGACTACTATACATGTCTACTTCAGCTATTCTACTGTATTACTAAGTGCATGACTCATGCATGACTCATGCTATGCATGCATGACTCATTGTATGACTAGGCTCAGCACTTGTACCAGAGGCGTACATAATGAGTAAATGACTCATGCTAGTACTTGTCCTCAGATGTATGCTTTAGGCATCCTCTGGAGTCATACGTGCTTTCCATGTCATTTCCTATGCTACTAGAACACAGGCGTACATATATGTATAGTATTACTACAACCCATATCTGTACGTCTCAGCTAATGTGATGGTTACTACTAGAGTTTCCATATACGGCTGCATAATTCCCATACTAAGACTGTGGGAACTCTGCTACCTAAAGCGTCCTTGTAATAAGGCGTGGGTAACTACATATCATATCATATTATATTATATATAGTTGTAACACGTTTGTAGTTCACAATCAATCATACTATAAGCCCTTCTGCCGACTCAACAGATTCAGCCTCTTCTGGAGCCGTGGTGCGTGGACGCCTCAACAGTGAATACAAAACTTGATTGACCATGGACGGGTGAGATACATCGGGAAGCCGCCCACCTTCCATTTCTGGACTGGCACGTGAATTACACTTGTTTTCCGAGTCCGGGTAAGCGAGTCGACCAACTCACGTCCTGCTTTGCGCTGCTTACCTTCATATTGTCGAATCCTCAACCGAAAATGCCCACAGCGACTGCAACAGTGAGCTCTGAAGAGCTTTCTTCTTCAGTCTTGTCGCTCAACTCCAAGTTATCGAGGGCCGCAGAGAGTTCAACAGCGGCCTCTTTGCGGTCCCTCTACTCTAGGGCAGCCAAAGCCTTCCTGCACCGCGACTTTTCCTTGACTTCATCGCTGCTAACCTCCGCCTTTGCACTCATTGATCCACCAGCGTACAGTCCAGACGACGAGATAGCTACCTTCAGGCGGAAGTGGGATATTTTACGCATCACGGTCGAAACGACAGTCTACTGCTCACCATCGCCTTCAGACCATTTGGATGCGATTCCGGCGGCATTCCGGGCAAACCAGCTCCTGTCGCCCCAATCGCTCGTAGCAACGCTTCACTTGCGTTCGCTACAGCTATTCACGCCCTCTAACCCCCCTCAAAAGCCACTGTCCGTGTTCCTCCCTCACCAGGTTCTCACCACGTTGATACTGTCCAGCATCAAGCTAGATTGTTACGACGTTGGTCGCGGCATGATCGAAGATTGGCTTGCTAGGAGACCGCAGGAGCTTACGAAGGATGGACATGATGGGTATAGTAAAGTCATCGAGCTTTACTGTCTTCATATCCTTCCAAAGCTGGAGGAATGGCAATATGCTCAGGATTTCTTGACCTACGAAAGCGAGCTCAAGGAATCTGTACGTGAGGTGAGTACCTTAATCGAAGAGGGGCTTGCTTCGCGCCTAACTATTACAACGTGCGCAGGGCATGAAAACCGCATTGCGTAGCATGTTACAAGAAGCGCTAGAAACCCGAAGTACTCAGGCTTCAGACGCATCTCTCCCCGTGATTGAGTCTCTCTCACCTGCGTCTACACGCGCCGCTTCTCCAGCTCGATCCACTTCCTCTGAATCGACTAATTCGACTCACACTGCCACTCCTCAGACACCACACCCAGCACCGGGAAAAGGCAAATATAAGACAAAAGGGTCACTGAACGGCCTCACTCACCTTACTCCCTCATCTGCACTTTCCAATGAGCCCTCGTCAAAATTGCTCACGTCCGCGACTACTTCCAGGACTGTCACTCCAAATATTGTAGGCCGCAGTCGATCAACTTCACGTCGTGATATCAGCACGAGACGCCGTGCGAATTCCTCGGAGAGAAGTAGTCCAGTCGCGCTCCGGGCCACAGCCGTGACGCCTCTACCTCGCTCGTCATCATCTGGATCTAGCTCGAGTGTGGTTCGAGTACCGTCGATACTCACTCTAGTCCGCTCATATATCGACAGAAACCTACGCAACGCGACGAAATCGAAAATGATCGCGTATTTCTTCGTCTTTGTAGTATTCCCTACCATCTCGCTTGCTGTGCGTATCCATCGCCGCAATTTGAGACTAGCACATGCAGGGCAAGAGGCGGCTGGAGCTGCGGAGGTTGTACGGCGAAGACTTAGAGGTGTGTCGACCGGTCCCTTAGTTGGCGGCGGTCTGTTGGGTTCAATGTGGAATGACGTGACTCGTGCGGTGGGGGACACTATTCGGATGGGAGGTGGTGGTCTAGCGTGATGATCTGGACTCTGTGTGGTTACTCAATATATGGAACCGTTTATCTTGCGTAAGCACAACAAACTACCTTTGACATTTTTAAAGTATAAATGTATCTGACAATCATAACATGCGTGCTCTGTCAGGCCACAAAGTATACGTTACATGAGGGTTGTAGGGCTGCTTGCTATAGATTATTCCAGGCCTCCGTCCACAACACGAAGGTAGCGCAATCAACACTTCCTAGCATTGGTGTGCGTTTGATGTCGAAGAGAGTCAGGGCTGGTTTCTGAATCATGAAGCACGTTTCTAGAGTATGACAATACGCGATATGCAGCAAAGGCTCTTGGCACGTTCTCTCTGTTCGTCGGAAGCCTGATCCCATTGTTCTTCTCTCCCTCATCTTGGCCATCTCGCACCCATTGTCCTGCAGGCGATAAGACCATCAAATTCAAAAGGGGGAGGATATCGCTGTGAACTGTTTTGTATACTTCCGAGACCTTCAAGGATCAAATGCTGGTAAGAGGGACGAACACACCGCGGAGGAGTCTCGGAACCTTCTACCTCTACACAGCGCGAAGGTTTTCAGTGCCCACGAGCAAACGCCGTGCATATTGAGAATCGGACGGCCCAGGCTTGACCGTGAGGTGGGTTGAAGACGTAGGCACAGTGCATGCTACATGTCTTCGTCAACGTTGAAGCAACCATACCCACGCGCGCCCATTCCAAATGATCTTGACAACCGTCTACCTTCCTTGTGGGCCCGTTCTCTGACATGCTTGACATCGTGGAGCTGTCCAATTCAGCCACAATCAACATTAGATCAATCGCGGGACTCGCAGTCCAACGGAGGGTGTTGTGGGTAAGGATAGCCTATTTGCTGCAGAAAGGCTAAGGGACACAAGGCTATAGCCGGGCCCTGCGTCATCAGCGACGTGGCATATTCACGGGATTTGTTGGAGTCGAAAAAAAGACATGTGTACGTACTGTGTTGTGGAACAAAATCACGCCCAGGTGAAAGCGTGACCTCCAACTCGTGGCCCGCGTAAATGCCCTCATTGTAGTTGGCAAGCGGCAATCAACAACGGTGGCTGGATTGTAGCGGCGTTGAAGTCGTAAATGTGATCCATGAGGCCTGAGGGATACCAGTACGTCAATCGTTTGAGAACGACATACCTCCTTGCGGCTCTATAACGCAACCATACGTCAGCATGAGCAGTTCGGATCACTCGTGACTTTACATACAAGGATGAGAACATAGCAAACGCATTTGCAAGTGTCGCATCGGAGTTCAACATGATAGAATGGAAGGACAGCTCATGCGGCATACCGTGGGTATGTCATTTACCTGAGGACATACAGGCTACTGAGGCCTGCGCTTTCAGGTTCAGAGACGCGCAAATGAAAAGGTATAAGAGGGCTACGCACCGGTGGTAGATCCCTCAGTCGAACAAATCCGTTCTACTTCAGCGTTCCAGCCTCAACAAACACAACATGAAGTTCGCCGTTGCCACCCTGCTCGCTCTCCCCCTTCTTGCGGTCGCCACACCCACTTCCTTGCAGGCTCGTCAGAGCTGTGACACCGGGAGCATCCAGTGCTGCCAGCAGACCCTTGTAGTAAGCCATGTCCTTGAGCACATAGGTTGTCAAAATGTTATTAACGATCGCGATTCGAATGTGTCCAGGGCACTTCCTCCGATGCAACTACCCTGCTTGGACTGCTAGGCATCGTCATCGGGGACATCACAGGCCTCCTCGGCATTGGGTGTTCACCCGTCAGCGTCGTTGGCGTCGGCAGTGGCAGCACGTGCACTGCCTCGCCCGTGTGCTGCACAGACAGCGCACTTGTAAGTGTTCACTACATGCACCAAGAAGATAGATTACAGGCACTCACTATATCATTTGTAGGGCGGTCTCATCTCCATTGGATGTGCCCCCATCACGCTCTGAACACGAGTAGGCACAGCGTAGTGGACGGCGGCACGAGATGATGTTTGACTGCGTTTGCGGTGTAAATGTACCTTTGAAAAGCCCAAGATGAAATTGAACAAGAGTCACTACATGCAGCTTATGCGTCGAGATTTGTACCAGACTAGAGACTTCGCCAACGTCAGCAAGTGAGTGGAGAAACAATAATGTCCGATCCATGACTCTGTAGAAAAACAAAGTCGAAAACCTCACGGAGGCAATACGCCGTCTGGCTGTACGTCGAGAGAAGTGATAGATTCTGCAGTTGCAAGTCACGCGCAATACGAAGGAGTGCACACAGACCAGCGTAGTAGGAGGAAGTGATGATGCAAACTTCAAGAAGTTCCCGCCAAAACGTGTCTGAGGGAGTGATTATGTAATACAGCCCACGCCACAAAGCTGGCGCTTTTTTTAATATTCGCACGGCTTCCAGCGGCGGTGACGTGTGGACTGTCAAACGAATACGAACGCGCACTTTCCCTCCCCTCAGACTCACCAAGACCGTGACTCTCAGCTAATCCTCCCCAACAAACAAGAGACATTCCAGAGACGAGCCATGGCATGCCTACCCGCAAGGCGCTGTCCCGGAAATCCTACTAGTAATAATCCTCAAATTCTGCACTCGAGCGAGGTTCCTGTTCTCCGGATTGCTATCATCCGGTTTCTCAGTAGTTGCAATCTTTAAGCAACGTTGAAGGAAACGGTCCATCACGTCAATGCGAGTTCTCCGACTGATGAAAACATAGATCACCCCATCACGCACGGTGACGCACCACTTATCGGTATGTTCAACTTCGTGACCGTGACACTCTGCGCAGACATTGTAGCTTTATCTCGTCCCACATCCATCTTTCAAGAAGATCCTGTACGTATAGCTTTACACCGCTCGCACTATCTAGCTGGCAATCTATGCAGCGTACCCTAATCATCATCTTTCCATCACGAAAGCAGTGGCATAGAAATGGGTCAAGGCAGTACCTTCGCGCTGATCAACGGCACCGCATACGACTGGTTGCGCACAGCATTAAACTCGTACCGAATGGACAAATGGGACTTTCCAGAGTCCATCCCTGCAGGTACGTACTTCTTCACATCACTCATCACACACGTATCTTCAACCCAATCATTTGTTCCCCTGCATTTGTGTGATAAACACAGGTACAACTGCGAACGTCTGGCTCGAGTTTGACGAGAGCATCTTCCACGATAAATCTGACGATGCGGGGTCGGTGCAGTATACCTTGTCCGGCACATCAGCTACGTTCCAGCTGTGGGCTCGAGCTCCGGGACGCAAGTACACGCTCCAAGCAGACTTGGACGGGATCGCCACGACAAACAACGCCCAAGGGAGTACAATCAACCTTGGTTGGACTGACAATGGCGTCACGCCGTTCATCCTGTCTGGCACGCTCGACAAGTTGTCGTCGTCGAACCCGCCCTCAGATTGGATGCAGCAGAACCTGTCCACGCTTGGCCATCGCCAGCTACGCCATCTGTGCATGCCTGGCTCGCACGACTCTGGCATGAGCATCATCACCGGTCACACTGGTTTTGCCGATCCTGCCATTACGCTCACCCAGACAAACGATATCGGCGGCCAGCTTGCTCTCGGAGCGCGTTACTTTGACATCCGTCCGATCATCGCTGCGGGCGCGTACAAGACCGGACACTACTCCAAGATAAACGTGGAGGTTATTGCATGGCAGGGTGCGGATGGGCAGGTGGTGCAGGACATTGTGCGGCAGATCAACGAGTTCACGGCCAACAACGCTGAGCTAATCGTACTTAACCTCTCTCACGACCTGAACACGGACATGAACGACCGAGAGTATCGCGCCATGAATCAGAGTGAATGGGACAGCTTGTTTGAACTGCTGACGGGTATCACCCATCTGTTCGTCTTCGAAACCGATCCGACCACTGTCGACCTCTCCACTCTCACCTTGAACCAGTTCATCGGCACCGGCCAAGCAGCCGTCGTCGCCATCGTCGAACCCACCCACATCGACCTCGGAGAATACGCCCATCGGGGATTCTACCGATACTCGCAGTTCGACATCTACAACTCGTACGCGAACACCAACGACGTGGACAACATGGTATCGGACCAGCTCGACAAGATGCGCAAACAGCGCGCGAGTCCAGACTCGCCGTTGTTCTTGCTGTCATGGACGCTGACACAGCGGGTGGACAACATGCTCGAGGGCCAGACGATTATCGGACTGTCGAAAAAGGCGAGGTGGGCGATTTTCACGAGACTGTTGCCTACGTGTTCTCCAGAGACGTACCCGAACGTTTTATACCTGGACAACTGGGTCACTTCGGACTTTACTGCGTTGGCTATGGCGATCAATGATATGGTTGGGTACTCCCCGGTCGTCGGTGCCTAGGTTTTTTTTTCTGTTCAAGGCAAGGTACTGCGAGCAAAGTCTACTCTGGTACACGAATCCAGGCGAATGGGTAGAGGGTTGTTTTCGGATCTTAGGCACGATCGGGCTCTGCGCATACACGGCACACGGATGTTTCAATCCATCAAAGGCATGTGGGGACACTGAACGTTGCCTGACAAGCTAAACCATCGCGTATTTTCTACCTTTTGCTTTTAGTTGTAGTAATGCTGTCATGGCCGCAAGAGATGCAAAGTGGTTACAACCTTGCAGTATCGCTCACAGTGGGCTTGTTATTGGAGTGTAAACATGTCAGGCACATAAAAAAAAGCTTCTTTAACGGCTAAATTGTAGGTACGGGTAGGATACCTGACATCATGACAACAGCGCTAGCGTACTCTGGTGGTACAGGTTACACGCAAGTACACAGGTGCTAACGATATGGAGACAGAAACGGAACCGCGCCATACGACATGTCCACCACTGCGATGCTACGCAATATTTCTATTTGAAGAGAACTCTACAGTATCGGAGGTTTGGCACTCCGTAGCCTGAGGCGCAGTTGTATTTCCCACCCCCATCGGATGGACATTCAACTCGTACGACCACCATGGAAATGTCGTCAAGACTGCAGATGGCGAGCGCGACGACGTGTTGTCAACGTGAGCGTGGCGGTCAATAGGTGTTCCCTTTCCGGATTTGAATTTATGGATGGAAGGAGAGGCTGGTCGCGCTAATTGCGGGTGGCGACAGGGACTTACCTAGAGCTGCGATAGAGAAGCGATGGATGATGCATATGCATGAGAAGCTTGCCACCCCAGAGACCGGCCTGCACGCATGCGAGTTTACGAATAGTGAGTGGTTTGCAACGCTGTCAAGCTGATATGGAATTTGGTGACGATGTATACGAGGAAGTACACAATTCGCATGAGAGCTGCCAGCGAGAGCCTAGAAGATGTGTGGCGACTCCGAATTTTGAATGCACAATATATCATGATCAAACGGTTCGAGTTCTATGCTACTGGAAAAAGTGGGTGTTCTGGAGCTACCCAGATAGATGTGCAGAGTTTGAAGGGTTGAATGCTGAGAACTACGATTATCACACCGGACGACGGTGTGGGGTCTGACAAGGAAACAAAACGAAATCTTGTGCGCCTCCAGATGCAGAAAAAAAAAGTCGCAGGTGGTGCCTATTGTCCTGTGCCACAGACATCCGAGAGGCTGTGTGTTTCCCCCTTGACTCAAATCGTGAACATTTCACGAAACAAATCTCCCGGCTGCCACTGGGAATGTCTTGATATATTGCTTCAGTCCAGGGCGGCGTCTTCGGATTCGCGGTTTCCAGGGCCGAGTGAAGAAAAGGAGTGGAATTCAAAAGACCTCGGTTGATTCTGCGGTTTACTTATTTCCAACAAGGAGCGGAGGACAACGGATCCCCTTTGGTGGTTGTCGTCCGAGTCGTTGTCGTCCGAGTCGCGAGGCAGCAACGCACGCACCCTGTTTGACACCTGCGTGACAGTCGGGAAACGTGTGACTGACACGTTTTTGGGCGTCAGCGGCTACGGCGAACACGATCAGGTGATGGCCCACCGAAGAGCCGACCCCGCCGTCTCACCGGTTGCATCGAGATCGCTACAGCCGACAGACGCTCGACCTTTTGAGTTTCAAAGAGTTTCATTTACAGAGCCTCCACCCGTACTCACTATATAACCCTCCGTTCCTCTCTCTCTCCGTCTGCACACCGTCCCCTCTCTCCTTCGTCGCCTGACCCGACGCCGCCCCGCCGCCTTTCCCTCTTCTACACGACCTGCTCAAGTGATGTTCGCCCAGTATTCTCCCCTCTTCACTTCTGGCCTCTTGTCCGACAGCTCCCCCTCCTCCTCCCGCGCTCCGTCTCCCCAGCCCACAAGGAGAAGAAGGGCCGCCCACGACAGTCTGCCGCTGACAGTCAACTCTTCCTCTTTCAGCATATACACGCCTCACAGCGCTTCAGAGGCGTCTGAACATGCCTTCTACCTCACCTTTATGCCGAGCAGACACCAACTTGAGCAGGGCCAATCCTTTCTTTCACTCGACCTCAGTGGCGACATGCACAGGTCGATGAGCCTCCGTCGCAAAGACACCGTGACCACTTCACACGGTCGTTCTGTGCCAACCTCTCCTGTGATGTCTGCACCTCCCATACCGTGAGTAATCGTGCGATCCTCATCTATCTTCGCCGCTGAACAACGCCTTTTCTTTCTGATCAGGCGCAGGTTTTCGCCGTCCTTGCGACGCAGCTCTCGTGATGCTCTCCCGCGTCCCAAACCCGTGCCGTCGGCGACTCTCCCTCAAGTTCCCCACAAATCTCATCGTCCGTCCAACCTGACGCTTTCCACGTCCACGTTCTTCCCCGAGGTTGAGGCAGAGGGAGGGCCATCGTCGTCTCCCACTGCCTCCTCTTCTCGTCATCGCACGACAAACTCGGAGCCTTCGATGATGACTCCCTCTCTTTCCTCGCCTACCCAGTTTCAGTCTTACCTTGCCTTTTCGCCCGTTGCAGGAACGTCGTCCGCTCCGCCGTTCACGACTATGAGCGATCTGGACGATGAGCCGATCGCTCCTGTCGAACTAGCCAGCTCCCCTGCACAGGTCAGCGCTGTGTCTCTAAAGGTGACGCCGTCGTTCCGCTCTACTGCCACTGCCGGCACTCGTATGCGCAATCGCTCCGCGGCTCTGGCCGCTCTCGAGGGCCGTGCGGCTATGAAGAGGCGCATGTCGATCAAGAGGAACTTTATGAGCATGAGCGATGACGAGGACGAGGAGGAGGAGGACTTGGTGGAGATGGAGAAGCAGCAGTTGCTTGGTGTGCTGAACGAGGAAGAGGATGTCGTCATTCCCGACGTGCGCAAGGCGTCCTCGAAGGAGAACACACGGGAGAGTGAACGAAGCTCGTCGTCCTCTGAGAGCAAGCGGAGTCGGCGAAGCACGTTTGATTCACTTTTTGCGCCTCTGAGCAACTTTATCGACTTTCGGGACGACGACAACGGATGGAGGAGCTTTGTCGAGCTCGCATAACGAAAAACCCGTACACGACACTGTCATGACAAAACCAGAACAGAAGCATATGTCCCTTTTCCCTTTTAATCGTCGCGTTTGCGCAGGTCCATCTTCATCTTTGCGGGGCGTCCTCGTCGTCGGGCGTGCTTATATTTATTCCGCCACCTCTCTCGCCTATTCTCATGCAAGCATGCAGCATTTCACCAACCTTCATGGCCCTCTCTCCATCATACATACACTTACATTCTGACACTTTTAACGAACCGTAGTTTTTAAAATTTCTCTTCCTCTGGGGCTTCCTCGTGCATGGTCATCTTTGTTTTTCTCTCTCTATTTTTCGCATCTTGACAGTTGTGATCGCTTTTTCCATTGACCACCGTACCATGTCTTGACCCTCCATCCAAGTATATATATATATCCCATCGTCTCGGTCCTCCCCCTCCTTTTGTACTATTGCTCTCGTCGAAACACTGCACCCTCTCTCGCAATCTTTTTTTCGTTGTGTTGTAACATTTTTGGAATCCTTGCCAGTCTCCACTACATGCATGAACCACGCGCTGCTCTCCTTTCGTTCTCACCCTCGTCATTCTTCGTAATTGATAACTGTTGGCCGCATTCTCGAGTCGGCTCCTCATACATACGTACGCTCTTTTAACTGTAACTTTTTGCCCAGCTTTTTTCGTGCAAACGGATGCACTATGCTCGTCATATACCAATAATCTCCTATATGCCTGGCAGTGCATTCGAATTTCAGTCATGCGACGCCGTGAATGAATGAGGTTGAGAAATTGTAGATTTCCAATTGCGCGCTCCGCGTTCCGAGTCGAAGATGACAAGCGCACTGTCGACGCAATATTAATGTATTGACTGAGTTATTTTTTTCCAGATCAGAATACGAAGATGACCAGGAGCAGAATGTATTACAGTAGGAGTGTAGGACACGAGAGTACAGTAAGCTGGGACCTTCCACTGGGGAAAGAATTGCAACGGAGTGTACAGTACCGTGACGTTCGCCTGAGTGAGTGAGGCAGTGTCATTGACAATCGCGCGTTTACAAAGGGGGATTAGGGCAAAGAAGCATACGTCGGACGCCGTGCCACAATCAACTTTGCATTTTCGGTGTCAATGTCGACCGCGGGTGGGCGTGACGTGACGTGCGGAAGTGCAAGTCTGTAAAGTACAATCGACATATATACAGAGCTAATCAGATTGATGATGACATACACGGCGTGTTATTCATGCATGGGACAGACAGAGACAGAGACAGAGACATGGAAGCCTGCCTCCGAGGTTTACTTGCCGGAACTCCCACCACCCACGCAGTCGAAACCACAGAGACCCGTATAGTCTCAACTGTATAGAACAAACCCCAAGCGAGCGACTATTATCGTTGCACCCATAAAAGCCGCACCCGCCGTAAAGTTACTCCCCGCCTGATCCCAAACCCACGAAAATGTCACCTTCTCTCCTACTCTACATCCCCTCCCCTTCCCTTACTCACACCCCCGATATCGCACGGAACTGTCAAACAACCCATGCCCGCCAAAGCTTGATCGATAGAGAAGGGGATAAGAGAGGGGTCGTGTATAAGCTGATCAGGGCGCATCGCTCAACTCGGACGCGCAAGGGGACTCCGTTGCAGTATAGGAAATTCACCTGCCAACAACGCATCCATTCGTCCTCTCCACAGTTCCAGCCTCGGTCGATGGTCAGCTCTAGATTCGTTGTATTTGGAATAGACTTGCAAATTGAACCCTCAGTGCGTCGCGCACGCTCGCTTTCTATCAAACACCTACGCCCGCGCACGTATCTCGTCCCACCGTGTACACTAGTCTGCTCGACAGTCAATTCGTCAACACCTCGCAATCATGATGTCCTTTTCAACAGCAACAGCAACTTGTCACGACTCAAAGTGCGTCCGGCGGCTGTCATTTGGCAAAAGTGATAGGTAGACGGATCTACAATCGCTGTCAAACAGTCAGGATAGAACGGGCGCGAGCAACGAAGCCGTCCGGTGCTTGATGCATATGCTTTGTGATGCACGTATGCTTGTATACGTCCCTGTCGTCCCGCACAACCGTCGACGTCGACATCAGAGTATAACTGACAATACAACATTATCATTTCCCGTCTTGTGGCTTCAGTTACAACTTGGATTACAACAATTACACTGACACCGTTCGTTCGTTGATTGCTCAATCGTCTATAACTGGGACCTCTCCCGGCTTAGAGACGGTCTGATAAAGAATACTCGTCAGCAAAGATACAACGAGGTAAACGCAGAAATTGATACTCACCAACGTTGCCAAGGTCGGCGCACGCCTCCTTCACACGCGCAGAAAGCGTCTTTTCTCCCTCCCGCACCCAAACACGCGGATCATAGTACTAATCACAACCCCCGTAAGCCTGTCAATCACACTGTAAACAACAAAACGACGTCCGCACCTTCTTGTTGGGCTTGTCAGCTCCCTCCGGGTTACCGACCTGGCTCTGAAGGTAGCCAGACTTGTTCTGAACAAAGTCCTGTGGGTTCACGCGGGTCAGCAAGTGGATCACACAGGGTTGCAAAAGGTAGCAAGGTAATCGTGCTTACCCGGATACCGGAGAGGTACGCGAATTGGGTATCTTTTTTTTGTTGACACCGCTTGTGAGAATCGACCTTGATGACATAAATCAACCAACGTCAGACGCACCAGTGTCAACGTTCATCTTGACCACACCGTTCTGCACGGCAGTCTTGATCTCGTCCTTTGTCGAGCCAGAACCACCATGGAAGACCAAGAACCTGCACACGATGAGCCTCTCCCAAAAACTCGCTCGTATCAAAAGAAATAAAACTGACAAGGGCTTCTTCTTGTTGTTACCGATCTTCTCCTCAGCGTACAACTGATGCTTGTTGAGGAGCTCAGGATGGAGCTTGACGTTCCCAGGCTTGTAGACACCGTGGACGTTTCCAAACGCAGCAGCGATACTAAAGTTGGGGCCAACGGCAGACAGACCCTCGTAGACGTCAAAGATATCTTCGGGTTGGGTGTAGAGCTTCGAGTTGTCGACGTCGCTGTTGTCCACACCGTCCTCCTCACCACCAGTGATACCGATCTCCATCTCGAGCCAGATACCGAGCGGCGCCATGCGCTTGAAATATTCGACGCAGGTCTTGATGTTCTCCTCCTTGGGCTCCTCGGAGAGATCCAGCATGTGTGACGAGAAAAGCGGTTCTTGGTGTTGCTTGAAGTACTCTTCGTCGGCTTTCAACATACCATCGAACCAGGGCAGGAGTTTGTGTGCGCAGTGGTCGGAGTGGAGGACGACGGGGCTGGACGCTCATGGTAAGCAGAGAGCGTACTAGACAAGACAAAAGCAGTCAACTAGCGTTTACTCACACACCGTACGCCTTTGCGACCGTGCGAACGTGGTGGGCAGCAGCGATGGCACCGAGGATCGAAGCCTGCTGCTTGTCGTTCGCAAGACCCTTTCCGGCAAAGTACGCGCTTCCGCCTTGCGACACTTGCAGAATAATCGGCGCCTTGATATCTCTGGAAGATTGGAGAGGTCAGTGGGGGCGTGAGAGGGATGCGTGCAATGCGAGTAGTACCGAGCAGCTTCCAAGACTGCGTTGGCAGTAGACGAGGAGGTTACGTTCTAACGAGAGAGAAGAAAAAAAGGTCAGCGTGTGTCCACATCGATTTGACGAAACTGGATTTTTTAACGTACGATGGCCTGCAGATGAGCATCGATAGACTGTTGAGTTGTACCTCCAGTGTCAAGCAGGAATCTCTACGTACGGGGATGGCAAACTAGACACAAAACATTGAGTCAGAACAACAACAAAAAAAAACCGCGTGAAAAGAGTCATAATCGGAACACGAACCTGGTGCTCCTTTGCATATTCAAAGAGTTTGCGCACATTGTCGCCAGTCAAGACACCAGCCTGGAACAAAATCTCGTTTGTCAATTTAACGATTCCTGGGCACAGCTGGTATTTAGGCTCGCGCGACGTACGGGCACGATATCGAGGACACCCATGGTTTGTTTGTGTAAAGGATAGAGGAAGTGGTAGTAGTAGTAGGGATGAAAGAGAAAAAGGAGGGGGAGCACGGGTGGCTCGGAACGGAGGGGCTCAAGATGTACTCTCGCGGAACGCCGGCTTTGCGTCACACGTGGTGGGGGCTGGGACGTTCGCTTGTTTTCAGGCCACAGCCGTCCATCCGGGATGTTTTCCTCACACTGTTGAGAACATTCGTCGCCATTGGGGTTACTCTGACATTCTCATTTCCTCCACGAACCACCTGTGCACCAAACAAATTGTCCTGGGCAGATTTCTCCCTTCCTTCCGAGTAAGTACAAGTACAAGTACAATCACGTTCTGCAATCTCTTGGAAATCCATGACCATATTCCCCCCAAAATCCGGACTGTTTACGTCTTAGAGTTTGTTTACTTGGGAGATCTAGACCACCCCATCACTGCGGATGGCACACTGGCCAAAGTCTTTCTTCACCAACCCGTCCTCCTTCGGCAAGATATCCTGATATCGGGGCCTAGGTCAGCTATCGAGGCCGGTGTAGGCTAGAGTTTATCTGAAGAAACGTACGTGATCAAATATACCAATCGGTATGCCCATGGTGACGCAGGCGTTTGGAGAGTCCTAATAGAAATTCAAAAAAGTTCGAAAGCCGCTTAGATCGTGGAGATGTGGTCACTTACGACGATGGCGCCGACGTGGCTCTCGACAGGCGCAGCGGAGAGTAACAAATCTGGTGAACAACAGATGATGAGTGGGCTGGGCAAGTCGCAAAAACGATTATGAGACGGGACTGACAAGCTTGCTCTCGTGCTGCAGCCGAGGTCAGTTACGGGATTCTTCCGAGGAGATGGTAGGAAATACGCACTGTATCCGATCTAGGAAGTGCGGAGATTAAGCAAAAGAAGAACTGCTTGAATGCAAAGGAGAAGGACGGTCACATACCTTCATAAGATAGGCAATCGCGTTCAGAGCTGCCTGTTTGAATGCTACTGTGGCATCCATATTGTACTGCTTGCCGTCACCGTCTGCACAAAAAAAACGCTTCGTCAATACGTAAAATGTAGGTCGGTGAGACGTCCACTTACGAAGGTCTACACTGATACCCTCGAAAATAAGCTAATCATACGAGGGTTAGGAAAGTCAACATCTGTACAGAGAGTTTACCTTTGCAGAGTACATGGGGTCAACCGGGGACGGCTGGAAGGTGTCGAGATCAGTAAGGCAAAGTTACCACTTTTCTCAGGCTTGACGCACGAGGAAGATCGGTTGCTTCAAGGCGAACTTCTCAACACCTCCCTTGATGATGCTTGTACTCAGGGTGATAATTCCAGCCTAATGAGGCCAGTCTAAGAGCCGTTGTAGTAACGTGCAGACAGTGGAGGACGTACCATTTCGATCGCACCACAGAAGGACATCTTGTAGGCACGTGTAAAGCTGGTCCAACTTCAGTGAATACAATACTTACCTCGCCCTACAAGAGTGAGATGCACTGCGGTACGTATGAAGAGCTAAACAGCTTACATCGCCCTGAGAGAAATGGAGATCTCCAACGGAAAGATTCGCGCCTTTGACAAAGACAGGGAAATAGCAACGGGAGCCCCTTGACAAGTTCTTGATCTGCAACCCCGCTATAATCAATGGCCCGCTACGCAACACAAAAAAACCTCCTTGATAGCCACTTCAACTTACATCACAATTTCCACCGTGCTCTCTCCCAGGGACAGTCCTCGCTCCCTCAGCGTAGATCTTTTTTCGTACATCATCCGGAATGTCCTGGCCGACATACGCACCTTTGGGTTCAGGAGGGAATGCCACAGCCGGAACCACGTCCGCGCCATGCGCAGAAATTAGCTCGCCCTCACGCTTGTTCCAAGTAGCAAGGAGTTCGGCGGAGGGAGCTGTACCGATCAGGCCTGGGTGGGACACGCCCGCGAACCGAACGCCAGGAATGTGACGCGAGGTCGCGTACACGCCTGAATGTGTGGGTATAGATATTGACAGGCGCAAGGAACAATAAAGTATAGCTGAGAAGCGTACCGTTCAAATCCCAGATAGCTTTGCAAGCCTTACTGTCAAACTCGCGAGCTGTGGGGAAATTGGTAAGAGGGGCTATAGTCTTAGAAACCAATTATGCCGGGTTACCAAACAGGCCGCCGCCATTGTTGAGCTCAAAAATTCCCTGGATATCGTTTGAGATAGTAACTCGGAAACGCAC
Organism: Cytidiella melzeri; assembly: GCA_022592445.1. Classification (NCBI taxonomy): domain Eukaryota; kingdom Fungi; phylum Basidiomycota; class Agaricomycetes; order Polyporales; family Irpicaceae; genus Cytidiella; species Cytidiella melzeri. The sequence continues at coordinate 135,501 of JABYQR010000055.1, read as the reverse complement.
GCTTCACTCACCGTGTACCCCCACGGCATCTTGTCGAAGGGTCGTACTAAATACCTCATTGAGTAGACGACATCTGGGACCATTCGTTTACGCCTTACCGTCTAGTATATCGACCACCAAGCAATCTCCAGGTTCTGCACCCTCGACTGCAACTGGTCCAGTCAAGTTGTGGATCTTGGTCAAATCAACATTCTTGACGTCATCGCTACCTACACAAACACATCAGATTGCGGCTCGAGAATAATGAGCAAGGAGTTGTTTACAATCGTTGTTGCCGATTTGGGCTCCCGTCCAGTCTGTACGTGGCGGGCTACTATAGTTCGATCGACTATAATCTAGCACTAAAGGACATACCGACAATTTCCAGTTTGAAGGTTTCGCCGGGTTTCACAGTCGCGAACGCCGGGATATCCGGGCTCATTGTTCGCGTGTGTCAGACTTAAAGCAATCACAATAGTTGGAGTACTTACTGCCAGCGGTTGTGAACACCCTGGAGGGGGCAACATGATTGTGAATGCAAGTTAGCTCGTCGGCTTACACAGCTCACAAGCTGACCTTTTGCAGCTCTGCCGGACTACAGAGTGTTGCTTCAACATGTTGTCAGCTGAGTACCAGCGTCGTGATGCACTCACACGAACGGGTCCAACTGAGACACAGGTAAGAATTGACGCAAAAAATGGATTCGTTGGATCAGACGTACATTGATCAATGTCGGATGAGGAATGGAATTTGCTTGAGTGGCCATAACGAAGATTGTTAGCTCAAAGTACAGAGGGATGTAACGCAAAAGAGCCAGAGAAGCAGGTCTAGTGTGCACAGGCTCTTTAAGCATGTATGCGCTCGGAAGTCAGTGATAGGCCAAAACGGCCCGAATGGTGCACAAAACCACTGATAAGCCTGAGAACCTCGAGGGTACAGTATTGAGCGCAAGTACCATCCCCACGCTTGTCTGCGTCACAAGGTCTAGCCAAAATATCAACAGGCTGTAGCATATGTGTTTCCGTACACGCGAATATATGGCTGCTGCGCATGCTTATATTCGTTTCTTTGATCGCTGAGGGTTGAGAAGGGGTTAGTCAAAGGCGAGTGGCATAATATGGGTGGTACTAACCGAAGACACGGGTCGACCTTTTGAGTTGTATCAGTGCACTCTGATTATTGAAAAGGACATTGTACAAGGTTGCTTGGTGCATTGAGCCCTTCGCGTCGAGGACATGGTTGATTTATACGCAACGCGACGCGCCGAGTTGCATCACAAGGAGAGCAGTTCGATGAGTTAAGAAGATTGTGTAGTGGAGCTCTATATCAGCACCGACGATAAATACCTCTACGCATCTCTTCCTCCCTGACAACCCGATAAGCGTGATTTTTCTCTCGTAAAGATCGAAAAGCTTGAACTCACCTATATTCGAACATGACCTGCGCAGCGACAAAAATGCAGAAGCACGCGAATGCCAAGAAACTGAGACCTGGTAACGAGTATCAGAAAAAAGAGTATCGCGCAGTTTTGGTTCAACTTGCCTTCCCAACCTGATACCAATTGGCTGAGGAGATAGGATACACCCTCAGTCCCAATGACAAAGCCTACCAGGTTGGCAGTCATCATCATCAGGATATTGAAAACTGCTCCAACTGCGCAGACGTGCCGGTACCAAGGCTTGTTGCCGTACTGCACTCAAAAGTGTCATTAGAGTTGCTTGTGCACGTGTAATGAGCAATTTACCTTCGACTGCGGCAGCGAATATCTGGCAGCTATTTCAGGCAAGATGAAAAGACTGACAAGCCAGCCCCACGCTAACAAGGTGAAAGACAAATCATGCCACAAGGCCACGAAGGAGAAGACCAGAACTGTGGTAAACATAACATTCTTTGTTCCGCCGAGAGGGATATAGATGTATCTGATAATATTGTCAGTCAATACATTGTCTGAGACGTTTGAAGAGTGCTTACCGAACAATCCATAAGTTGTAGCTGCGGTGCCAACTTCTCCAGAAGCCCAACGTAGAGTAATTGTTCGCCATACAGCGGACCATATTCTCGGGAGGGTCTAAACCGTCAGCAAGAGCCCAAAGACGGAAAAAACGCCACGGTATAAGGAGCTACCAGTCGTTCATCAATCATCGATACGGGGCGGACAATAATATGTTTTTACCTTCATCCACACGATGATGAGATTCCATAATCCTATCATGCTTAGCTCTGCGACCGAATCACCATTCCAGGCCTTCGTATCTTTGATAGCGACCATATACATATAGTGTAGGATAAATTCCATTGTGAGCGCGCATATAACGAATCGTAGCAGGTATCCGAGAGTGTTTCGTATAGGCAACTGAAGCGGCCTACGGATCTACGTATCATCAGTCGGGTGCATCACGTTTATATCACATACTCCGTACACACCTGCCAGAAGAAGTCATTAAAGGTGATGATTGGTCCGGCGATATATAATGGCGGGTATATGATGTACGCGATGTAGTTTGGAAAAGAGTAAAGCTCTAGAGGATGTGCCGCGGATATGCGGTGTTTGTAATCAGGTGACTGACCGCTCTACGTAGTCACGAACATGTGTCAGGTTTCTTGGTAGCATGCAACACGATTTTTGAATTTACCTGAGCGGGCCCTGTGTTATTACAAGCCCAGTAGTAGTCCATATTGAAGGATACCAGTCGAAGCATCGTGATGTTGAATATAACATGCCACCGTGGATATATACCTTCCCAGTTATCCTTATGGACAATTGGTCAGGCATGAATTCGACGGTCGAGAGGTGACAAACGTACCCAACTCTGCAACCACGGATGTATGTTGCCGAAGCGGTATCCTCCGTACCACTCATTTGCGAATAGCACGGCACCGTTGAAGACCCACGTGAGCAATGGACCTGATTTCGAACCTCTGCACGCCTTGGCTATAGCATAATTCAATGATAAGATTGCGGCTAATTTGATGGCACTACTTCCGTGCAATGCGACGAGCATCGTTACAGCGAAAGTCAGCAGAAACGGGATGAGATGTAGTCGGTCATTGCGTTGTGCCTGTAAGAATTGTTGTGCGGCCAGAAGGTATCCCCGTTTGACACAGAGGAAACCGATGATAAGCATCGATAGTATTGGAAGGTTGTTACGGAAAGAGCGGTATTGTGCGTCGCTGTTGTCCTGAGATGATGTAAGTTGTGCCTAGGATCGCAAGAAGGGACACCTCAAGGTCTGCAGGCAGAGGGTGTGACCATGCTCACTAACGCAGTACAGGGAGTAACCACGGACACATCTCTGCCGCAGGGAACACCACACAGCGAAGGACTTACGATATGGCGTCCAAACAACCACCCTTGGGACAGCCTCCTGTTGTACAGTTCGTAGTTTTTGTGGGACGCTATATAAACATTGACCCAGTTGTTTACAATGGACTGCAGAGTACGTACTAGAGCTCAGCTGGATAGGAATCCAAAACATCGCAGGTACCACAACGAAGAAGGTCACACCGTAAAGCATGAACTCTGGCGTTCTCCATCGCGAGGGTTGCGACGAAACTTGGTCTTGGGCCTTTGAGCTGCTGGAGGGAGGGATTTCGACGGTTAGCCTTGTGATGCCTCTTCTCTTCGGCGGTGACGATTCCACATCGAATGCATGTCTCGTTTGTGTGGAATGTAAATCGGAGGGCATTGAGACTACAGCGTCTCCGAGCATCGAGCAGGCTTTCCTACGCGATTTATTAGAAAAACATAGAGTTGAGGCTGTAGGGATTATCTGGACAGAGATTAGAGGTGAGGGAGCGGTAAACTGATCTTCAGTTGCTCGCGGTCAGACAGTGGCAGCAGCTGGCTGGCCAAGCTCAGAGTTGCAATTTCAAGGTAAAATACCGCACTGGTCAGTAATCGGTTTAAATGCGATAACGATAAGTAGTTGAATGAGATAAGTAATTAGTTAATGATAGAGTCATCTGATCTTTTCAATGAGTTATGGCTGTAAAGGTTAATTATAAGCAGCTCCTGCTGTACACTGTCCAGGCTATTGCGTTTCCACCTGCAAGTCGCTCTATACTCGTCCCTCCGACCCTTTTCTGCAGGACCTTGCATCCCAGAGGGACACCCAAAAGGTGAGCTAATCTCATAGCTGGATCCTTCACAGTGGATTAACGCAACGACATCGCATATAAGTACGCCGTATTTCCCGCGGTACTTCTCGTGAGGTTGTTGGAGGCTGACGTTGACGGTGTTGAGCGGTCTCACGGTCTCAAGGCCCACGGCTCAAGGCATCTGTAAACCATAGCTGCAATAGTCCCTAGTCATGCCCGCCAAATACTCGCATGTCAAGAAGAGGCCGCTGAAGAAGTCGCTCAATGGCAATGGCACGCACACGCACACGTCGCAAAAAGAGAACAAGAAACCAAATCCTCTCGCCGACCGTAGTCTCCTGAAGCCTCTTTCCCCCGCCGCTCAACTAGAACGCGCAATCGCGAAAATGCTTCTCATTCGCTTCGAGCAGGATATCGCACGCTTGTTCTCGACGCACATCCACTCCGTAGCCTTGCAGCAGCTCCCAACTTTCATGGCGAGATGTCTTACAGTTGCAGGGCCAGGCTGGGTGGCTATCAACGCTGATTCTGAAGAGATCAAGGACTTCTTCCGGGGTGCAATTGGTATGGACCTTCGCCAGGCGGGTGATCGTGTTGCTACGAAGAGCGTCTTGTGGTCCTACACCGCTTTGCGACATTTCGCTACGTCGAACAATGTGCATATATGCCGGACGCGGGGATTGCATTCACATGGACTTCTTCCTCACTACCAAGCTCTAGAAGCCCATCTCCAAACATTGCAAGCTGCACCTCCGGCTACGTTCTCGAAACCGCCACACCTTGGGCCGTTGACTGCTGGTTTGCGGACTCTGGAAAAGAAGTACGAGGCCAAATACAAGAAAGTGCCGGTTGGAAGTAGCGAATGGGACTCAGAATGGCGGTTGAAGATGAGAATTGGCTATGAGCGATTGACGGAGACACTATGGCGAGTAGCGCAAGAGTTTGACGTCCGAGGGTACGGGACGGTTCTACGAGAGAAGCTCAGCTCGAATTGGTGTGATTGCGGCTGCTCTACGGATCATCTCAGCGAAGTGTGCGAGAGGACGGTTAAAGAAGGAGAGATGGATAGCAAGGTGCGACTAGGCAAAGGGAGGGAGTGGGATGGTCGAGGTTTGTCTGCCGTTGATCAATATGTGTAACCGCATGTCGACTCAAAGATATATAGGCAGTGGCGTCAGCGGATGGGACACGCATGAGGAGGAAGATGTGTGGGAAGTTGAGCTCGACTTTGTCAGCCCAGACCCGGACGAATGTGAAGCACACCCTATGGAGTCAGACATGACGGTCGGGGAGCTCATGGAGTGGCGGTATATACGAGCAGAGCGCGAAAAGGAACAGGTCTCTCGCCATTTTGATCTCTTCTGGGCCGACATTGTACTAACCTCTGTGATTCCGTTCTCACAATCTTCAGGGTAATGCTGCCTTCAAAAAGGGAGATTATAACCAAGCCATCAAGCACTATAAGTTTGCATATCAGATCGAGCCTGAAATACCACACTATAATCTCAACCTTGCTGCTGCCTACCTGAAGATCAGCGAGTACGTTCACTGATCCCTGTCTATCTCTTTACAACTTACGCAGTCTCCTCGCCAGGTGGGTAAAGGCTGAAAACGCCTGCGATACCGCTTTAGGGCAGCACAAAAGTGTCAAAGGTTACTGGCGTCGAGCTCAAGCTCGTAAAGCGCAGGGGAGGTTACCCGAGGCTGTTAGAGGTGCGTTGTTTGCATCGTGGTATGACACATGTTCGTTGAGATGCAATGTATAGATTTACGGGCTTTAACGCGTCTACAGCCGGATAATCCTGAGGCTTTGTCCGAATTGCAAAAGCTAGCACCACCTTCTTTGCGACCCCAATCACCCAAAGCACGCGCAGATGCCCCATCTCCCTCTTCTACCACCCTTTCATCCGCCTCGTCGTCCTCTTCTGCTGGTCCGTCCTCTCTTTCTTCTTTTTCATCTCTGGGTCGCAACGGTTCGACAATTCCACGAGACTCGCCTTCTCCAAACCCTGATTCATTTGCATTCACACGCACGTACAAAGACGACTTCAAACTGAAGGTTTCGTCTCTGCCCGTCACGATTGATATACCCGTCAATCTTCCACCGCTTGCCGTGGGTCAGAACGATAGGGTCACGCGGTCATCCTTGGCCTCGCTCCCACCGACGAATTCTCACACCAAACTGGAGTCATTCCAATATCCAAGCTGGGAGCGGTATATGGTACAGAAGGTCTAAGATTGAGTCACTGGTCAGAAGACACACGTTGGGGATCCGGGTTTCATGGCACTGTTTATCCTAAATTATCACTTCTGCACTGGTGGGTTCGGTCTATACTCTTCACCGCTCACGTCTCTTAGTTCAGCGTTCGTGTATTATTCACCTGTATCGTCTACCGCCCTACGTGAGATTGCTAGCTGTACTGTGAAAGGCAATCTGCACCCGTGAATTCTCGTTGTCCTGTAGATGACGGATCCTGCTAAAATGCTAGTGATGAGTCTTTTCGGGAACATAGCGATAGCCACAATCTTGGCAACCTTCCTAGTAAGGATTGCCGTAGGCTTGTGCATCTATAGGCGCTATTTCTCCGATGCCATACCAGTGTCTTCATCGTTGTTTTGGACGATGAGCAAGCCTGGACGCTCGCGCTCGACGCGTTTATAGCACTGCTAGGACAGGCCTTGCAGCACTTCAAACCTTTCTAGGGACACCAAGACAGCCAAGGCAACCTCGATCACTAGTACTGGTACATTCCGCGACAACGGTCGCACTCAGTAACCCACCATGGCAGCTCCTGCTAGGGTAGAACCAATGAATGCCGTATCTCGTCATGCAAAGGTGAAGGCAACTTTGAAGTTTGCGGATCAAAGATTTGTCTCTGGTGAGCATGTTGCGGGCAAGATGGAAATGGAGTGCAAGACCGACAACGGCCTGGCAATTGGTAATATTGTGGTGGAACTCCTGGCCTTTGAAGGTGCATAGTTGTATCCATGTAAATAAGCCTTCATGCTGATTGAGGTCAAGAGCTCTTGTCCCGAGATCATTCTGCGGCCCAAACATTCCTGCACAGTCGTCGAGTGTTTCAAGGACCCGGTCTGCCCCCTTCCAACGCTGTGCAACCATATCCTTCGCCTGGAGATCCACTCCTGCCGAAGGACTATTATCCTGCCCGCCGTGGAGCGACAACATTCCTCTTTCGCATACACCTCCCAGACACGTCGCCCCCTTCTATCAACTTTGGTTCCGGTGTCGCTCGAATAAGATACGAAGTTCGGGCATCGGTCGGAGTGATATGGAAAGGCGAGAAACAGCTTGTACTGGTCAAGAGCGAAGTCAACGTGATTGAGCGATACGACCCTCGCTCTCCTCTTACTAGGCCGGATGCCGTGGCGATCAGCGAAAACGGCAGAGTCTGGGTAAAGGGAGAGATTGTCGGAGACGGCGTGTTTGCAGGAGAGCCGGCATGTGTGGCATTAACGGTGAAAAACCACTCGACTAAGAAGGTCATTGTTTTCGTTATGTGTTGAGCGTATTCTGACCGTCATCATCAAGTAGAACACAGGACTCACGGTCACATTCAATCGACAGCTTGTTCTTCCAAATGTCCCTCAAGACCACCCTCTACAAATGCTTGACACCCTTGCAACTGTGCCATTCCGTGGACCGGAGTTTGTCATTCAGCCGGGGGTGGAAGGAGTAGCGCATTTGATCTTCGACGTACCAGACGCTGCTCGAACCGTCAAAGCCCAGCAGCGTTATGGTGGAGAAGACGACAACCGCTTGTCACCGAATCTATTCTCCATCAGGTGTACGGTCAACGTCAAGATGAATATGGGCTTTGGCAAGTGCGTTGGATGTTCAATGGTTTGATTCTTAGCGTTTGCTGACCGCTACCGTAGCAAGGACATTGAATTGGAGCTCCCAGTGGCGGTGTATCACCCTTCTGTGCTTGACATGACAACTGAACTTGCCCGAGCAGTTAGTCCTGCTCCAACTCACTTTGATCTTCCTTCAGACCAATATAGGCGACCGATTTCACCTATGCCCTATGGCAACATGTCGCCAGCTCCGCAGGATTTCCCCCACGCATGGAGTCCGCCTCTCCCCATACCGTTTGTTGACAATGGTCGGGTTTACCTACCGTCTGCTAGCCCAATGGCGTTTCAGCAGCCATACTTGCATACGCCTCATCAGCCCGCGCAGATACAGCCTTTCCTGGTTCCTCCTTATATCTCTCCTGCACGACCGTCTAGTGCAGAGCCTATAGCATCTGTACCAGTTTACTCTAGGCATCCAGGGCTTCCTACATCGTCAGTACATCAACCTCTACCGGCGATGGCAGGAGGATCTCCTCAAACAACACAACGAGAAGAAGGCAAGGGCGACCGAGCTTCCCGTATTAGCCATCACCTCCGTGTATCCAGCCGTGCACGATCCGTCTCCCCACAGTCTCATCGATACACGATGTACAACGTCGCACCACCACAGGACGTCTTCACCACGCCACCTCAACCTATCCTCATTCCTCATCATGCGCATCCTGTCTTCCCTCTATCTCATTCTCCGGACACGCCGCCATTACTGTTTACTGCGCAACTCTCCCCTCAGTCCGCTGGCAGTGTCGTCTCTCCTCGTCCCATGCACTCTCCGAAGCAGACTGTCACTGTTGACCCCTTCACAAACGCAACATTCGCGAAATGCGAAGACGTTGACGTGCTGGAGCGTTTGGCCGCAGAAACGGTAAGAGCAAACGCCGACATGTCTCGCTCCATGCCGGATCTCTTCCCAGTGGTCGACAAAACGCTTCCCAGACCTCCTGTGCCTTCTACAAAACCAAGACGAATTGGCGATCGTCCCCGAGCGAACTCCCTTTTCCCTTCCTTATCCACAGATGAGCGGGATCTTACCCCTCCAACGCCTACTCTCGCTGCAATCTCATCACCGAAGGCGTCGCGCGCTGGCCTTGGTGGAATGGGAGGATTAGATGCATTGGAAGCGAAACTATTAGCTGAAGTTGGGACGCACAAGCCTTTACAGGAGAAGCGAACAGACGTCCGAACTATCATGCCCATAACTATTCCCCGACCAAATGCTGTACCAGACCCTGTCATTGACTCCGCAATCTCTAGCCTCTCACTACCTGGTATAGGTGGTGAAGAGGGGACTTTAAGACTAGAGCCTGGGAGCTTTTCGGAAAGATCCTACAAGGCCCAGAAGGAAGACTCTCGGCAGCTCAGTAGTACTGAGCAACCGCCGGTTAAGGGCCGTTCGAGGAAGAAGAGCACGCCCAAACCACGCGTAGCAGAGGAGGTTCGGGAAAAGGAGCAGTATCGGCTACGGAAGGCTGCACAAGGAAGGGTCACTGCCTGGCTAGGCAGTATTGATCCAGATGCACCTCCACAAACAGCCACGCCGCCTACACAAAGCCCCGTGCCGACTAAGCTAGAGATTGAAGCTGAACACGAAGTGGTCGAGAAACTTGCAGATGCAGCAACCCATCCTTCCACAAAGCATAACAGACCGCCTAGTACCACGGATGCTACACAAGACCCAGTTAAAGCGCCTTCTGCTCCCGCTGAACGTCGCGATGACAAGCCAGACCCGCGCTCTTCTGGGTTTATTCCTCTTGGCACGCTACGCAAACTGCAATTGCAAGCTATGGCAGGCGGGAAGGTAGCTCTCCCATCTAGGGCGAAAGGCAAAGGACTTGCAGACATTTTCCCGTCTCAGTCTCGTCCCGACTCTGAAGGTCGGTACGATGTACGCTCGGCAAGAGGGGGAAAGGGTGGTATTGTTACGGCAGTCGCGTCCATCTGGACATCGCAGACGAACGGCGAGTCTTCCTCCAAACCTGAGAGCCCATTGGGTCATCGTCGACCCTCCAGCATACATCCCATGGTCAACCCATCTCCGCTCAATAACGGATCGGGTGTGCCTCCAATGTTCGCGAAAGCTGTCAGCCAGCCGGTTCGTCCTGCACCCCCTCTGAAGCACAGCACCTCTACATCGCCGTCTACGCCTACCCCCACGAGACACAGCCCATCCGCCGAACTTGCCGCAAGACGGGCGAATATGGCAAAATCATCATCTGTTCCGGCCGTCGTGTCGTCCTCTCTAGCGGCTCCTATGCTTTCTTCCACAGCATCACTTGCTAAACCCAGGCCAACCATGGACAAGATGCGATTCAAGAGTAAGCTTCCTCCAACCATTTCGGAAATGTCGTCACCACAGGATGCAAAACCTGTAGTATCATCGAAGCCGCAGAACGAGCTTGCCTTTGGGAAAGCGCGGCTAAGAGAGTTGATTCAGAAGTACCAAGGCTGACATCACAACGCTTGATCAACTTGTTCATCGAAAGCCCTTCACATTCATCATCTCCATACATCGCTGATTATTTGTTGACTGTGACGGACAGCTAATCTCTAGGTTCGACGTATGTGTATGACTGCTTTGTAGTGATTCGCTCTGCTGCCATTTCTTCTCATCTATGTACTTAGCTAGTTCGCAATGACCTCACGACACTTTCACGCTGTATTCATGGTTCGTTCTAATGTGTTCAGATTGATAGCAGTCTACCATGTCCGTGGAGAAAAAACTTAAATACAAAGACAAAGAATGATATACACTCTATCATATACTATAGAGACTATGGTGGTTTCCACGAATCATATGTCTAGTTCTTCGAGCCGTGCAACCTGCCTGCGATGCGCATCATGTCAGCTGCTTACCCGCGCTGTCCGTTTCAGGCACTCACCTATCGCGTACAGCCTCCTGCCATCGATGCAATTTGGCGATCTCATGCACCTGGAATCCGAATATCTTCGGCCTGTACCTCTCAGCCTTGAGCGCAACGCTCGCCGTATTTATCTCCCCAATAACCTCCGGCGTTGGCTCCTGCTGCTCATCCCGCCTTCTCCTCTTTCCGTCGGTGCCAGTTCCAGAACTACCGCTATTCACTTGAGTTAGATCGACCGGACCGCTCTTCGGTGGGATTAAGTTTGGATACACGAGGAACAGGAGGTGAGGAAAGGTCGTGCCAAAGTACGCGCCGTCAATAGACCCGTGTCGTGAGGATTTGGGGGAGTACAGGTCTTCGCAGCGGCCGCAATAGAGCTTGACGGATTTTTCGTACGGTACATCTGTCAGTCCCACCGGGAGGAGGGGCTGGGATTGACAGAGTACACGTGGGCAGCGACCGAAATCCGATCGCTTGTATTTCTCGAGCTGGATATAGCGGCGATGCCGTCAACTTGGTAGAGAGCAAGAACAGATAAGAAAGCGCACCATTTTGGCCAGACCTCGAGCCGTCACTATCCACCGAGCATGAATGAGGCCGTAAAGTAGACGTGCCTGCACGTCCAAAGAGCCACGAAGTTCATCTTGTATTTCGTCATCTACCGTAGTCTTAGACAGCTTAAGTGCGCAAATTGATCAAATGAGTCGCTCACCAAGCTGATCCGTAATCAAATCAAGAGCCTGAGAGTAGTTTGACACCTCTGTGTTGAGCCCAGTAAGGTTGAACCTGTCGAGTATGTAGTCTTCCTCTACTTCGCAGAAGTACTCGTTTCCCTTTGATGAAAGAAACCAGGAAATCCACTGTAAAGAATTAAGATTAGGGAGTCGGTGCTCAGATGCTGAGAAATGGAGTATACCGAGCTATGAAAGCTGCATCAGTGCAAGTAGATTGCCTCGACAGAGGCAAACTCACTTGGAGTAATCGGAGTCCGACCCAGACGAAAGATCATCCACTATAAAGAGTAGCCAATTAGCGGGGCATGCATAAAGATAACGCTGCTCGAGGCCTGACTTGGTGCTCCGTAAAGTCCGCGAAAGAGTGAGAGACGAAAGAGTTGAGCGTGCCGCTAGGAGGAGGTCTGATGCAAAGTACAAATTAGGAAGGCGACCATGCCAGCGCCAAAAAGCGACGCACTGCTTCCTCGTGGGAACCTAAGCACTGACTCATAAGCACAGCATAAACACGAGTCCGCTCTCTCAGTTGCTCTTCATCCTCAACACCCACCCAGCCATGTCTGCCGTTACTGAAATTGACTCTTGTGCCAATGAAAACATCAAATCTATAACTGTGTACATGTCAGGCAAAGCTGAGGTTGTTCGTACATATCAGTTAAACCTGAATGTGAGTCCCTGCACAGTATTCATTTCCAACCGTTACTGACGCATCTCTCACCCACAGGATGGTGACAATGAGATTCGTGTCGCTGGACTATCAAGTCATATGGACCACCAGTCTGTGAGAGTGTCCGGCCTTGGCTCTGTTGCCAGACTGGTGGATGTGATCTGCACTACCAAAGCCACCGATTTCTTCAAGCCGAGTGAGCTGCTTCGGCTGCTTCAGGCCAAGAAGCAGAAATTGGAGGCTGAGAGGCTGATCCTCCGACAGGAGACAGAGATTTACCAGTCCTACGCGAAGAGCATCACTAGCGAACATGTCACTACCGATAAACTTGTACCATTCATGCAGACGCTTGTCCAGGAGAGACGAGGCATCCTAGAGGCCATCACCTCTCTGGACGAGCAGATACATGGTGTGGATGAAGAGATTGCGCAGCACAGTGTTAAAGGACAAGCCAGCCAGTCGGCTGGTCGCGTCACGCTGCATGTGTACGTTGATCCTGCTTTGCGTCCAGTTGTCACTCTTCGATCACTTGAGTCTGTAGAACCAGATGAACAGTGGAAGAAAGGTGTTAAGGATGACATTGATGCACAATATGCGCCTGACATTGCTTTGCTAATGGACGACTATGAATGCAAGCGGTCAGCCCCAGGGTTGACGTTGGCGGGTTCTCAGCGCATTGATCTTGAATACAATGCTCAAATGCAGCAGTATATGTCGCTTGCGAGCCAGAAATATGAGGAGAGGCTTGAAGCTGAGAGACACAGGAGGAAGAATTCCAGTCAACAACAACCAGGCGCGACAACAACGTTCACACTTTCTTACGGTGAGTGTCTTTTGTATTGTCGTACAAGACAGAGCAGATTCTCAGCGCTATCACCAGTTGTCTCCAACGCTTTGTGGAAGCCGTTGTACGACATACACGCAATGGGTCAGGCAGAGGGAGGCACACCTTCTGTCGTGCTGCATTATCGCGCATCTATCACCCAGCAGACAGGCGAAGACTGGCTCAACGCACCTTTGGTCCTCAGTACAGCATCGGATGCCGTCCATTCAGCTGAGATCCCTCAATTGCCCGTATATCGCATTCAGCCCGTGGCTAACCTATTTCAAACTACGAAGGGAGGTGCTGTCTTCAAACAGGCGCAGCCCAATGACACCATCTTGTTCGGCCAGAGCCCTCTCTTTGGACAATCCCATGGCGCTGGTCGAGCTGTCGTTCCGAGTGCTTTCTCCGGTGCATTTGGATCTCAACCTTTTGCCGCGGCGCCAACTGTGGAGACTCAAGCCTTTCATCAATTTCCGGCTGGGGCTAGTGCATTTGGAGGCTTGACACAGGCGCAACCCTATGACCAAAACCTCTCAGGCCAGAACCCTCTCTTTGGGCAGCCCAATGGTGCTGGTCAAGCTGTCGCCCCGAGTGCTTTCCTCGGTCCGTTTGGCTCTCAATCCCCTGCTGGGGCTGGTGCGTTTGGTGATTTTTCTGGCACCATTCCTGCAGGATCTGACCTTGCAAAAGAAGACCAGGAAGAGCGATATCTTGCAGAACAGCCAGAGCCCATGAATACTTCGTCTGGCGATAATACCGTCGCGTCAGCAATCACCCTTCGAACGAATTCGGTATCCGTGTCTTACGCGGTCAGCCATCCAGTCAAGATACCCAGCGATGGAGCAGCTCACACAGTTTCTGTCGCTACACTCCGCCTGGATGCACAAATTTCTCATGTTTGTGTCCCACGAGTCGAACCGATGGTCTATCTTTACTGCAAGGTCAACAACAAGAGCGAATATCAATTGGTTGCTGGACCAGTAAACGTTTTCTTGGATGACGCCTTTATCGGCCGCACGTCCTTAAAGGTAAGCGTTCCGCATTTCGCTTTTTGCCGCTGGGTTATAGCTTACGCTACTCGTTGACAGAACATCATGCCAAACGAAAGCTTCGAGTGCACGCTGGGCGCCGATTCTGCCTTGCGCGTAACCTACGAACGCCTCCCTGGCAAGGAGCAGCAGCTGTCAGACACTGGGCATGCCAACTTGTTCGGCGAGCGGAAGAATGTCAGGAAGCAAGTCGTCCGCACGTACATCACCAACAACCATCCTTTCAGCATCGACAGCTTGATTGTGCGCGACGCTCTTCCTTTGGCGGTTTTTGATATCATCAAAGTGACGCTGAAGAAACCGGAAGGGCTGGCTGAAGCTAAGGCCGAAGAGGAGATCAAAGTTTCTGATAATATCAAGGTCAGGTGGAGTGGGACGACGGACAAGAGCGAAGGCATCGAAGGAAGATACGAGTGGCTCGTGAGCCTTGACGCAGGGAAGGGCTGTACACTCGAGACAGAGTGGGAGGTCCAGGCACCCATTAATACCTCCTGGAAGGAGGTGACTGAGGCGAATTAAGACTATCACGAGTGGATTGTAGATCGTGTACGTGTACCCACAACAATTGAACAGCGCAATGTACAAGAGCTTGAGTATGGCGTGAAACATCATCTCATTATATGTCAAACAGCGAGTGCTCTCAGTGCACTACAATGTGCCTCGCGCCGCTTGAGAATGTCTGAATGTACAATGATACTGCGTAGGTCAAATTCACGCTAGCACAAACGTCAGCTACCATGAAGGCACAAATAGGCAGATAAAGATAAACTCACTTTCAGCAACTTGTCTGACCGCCACATGCGGTTAGGCAAGCTTTCCAACGCAACGTAAACGGCCGGGATGGAGTCGCAGTCCAACAGCTCTTGCTCGTTGCCGCGGAGGACAGCAAGGGCGACACGAAACATGACGTCTAAGCCACCCACCATGAAAACATCCCATACTCTAAACAGTGTCTGCAGAGTAACAGTGAGCAGAATAAAACACTCCGCGAGACCGTGGAAAACTCGCCTCAATCGGAAGACAATCTGTAAAAAGAGATAAGAACCACGAGAAACATATGGCTCCGAGGTCGACGCCTAGGTTCGTAAGATGCGCGTGAAGCTTGGGCAGAATCTCCCTCACGTAATCAAGGAGTACCAGCGGACAAGCTCGGGAGCAAATCAAAGACGGGGAGAAGAAATCTACAGGGAGGACTCTCTCGATAATCGCGCAAAGCATCCAGAAAGCTTCCTCTTCGTCGGCATGCACCAGTAGTAGAGTCGAAGCGACGAGGTTCATGCCCTGACAATACCCAACCGCAGGATTCCGGCTTTGCACCATCAGTCGACTGATATGTCCAAGGAGCACGCTTTGGACTTACCGGCTGTAAGCTTTAAGTACCCTACGAAGCTTGTCGACACCTGCTCCCGTCTTTCCAAAAAACATGTTCAAGGGCATAGTCCTACCAACGTCCTTCTCGATTTCCCTGACAACACTGCTGCTCTCGTCGACTTGACTGAGAAGGTCCGCAAAAAGGCCCGGTTCTTGCATCTCTAATCCACCGCTGCACTCAAACCACACCTTGGATCTATACGCAAGAGGAATTCCGTTGCGTATGAGCCGATCGAAATCTCTCCGATCCTCGCGATTGGATGGTAGACCCAGCTGAGCAAAGCCGACAAGTCCTTCGCTGTGCGACAGTTCGTCTTCATCGAGAGTTGCTCTCAGTCCTAGCATAGTGGCTGCTCGACCTCCAGAAGAAAGTGTCTTGTTGACAGTCCCAGACGTGCTCTTCAAGGATTTACTTCGCTGATTGACAAAAACGTCCCACTCTTTCCTTTGTCTAGCTTGACGCTGGTCGTGTACTTGCTTCAGCTGCGCGAGCATCTTCTTGATTGTCTCAGGACAGATATGTGTTGGCGTATCAACGTCCACTGAGAGTATAGACGCACTGGACTTGGCCTGAAGCGTCTTGCTGGAGATTGCAGTGACGGTAGAAGATCGCGGCCTGCCCCGGGTAGAATTTGGTGAGCTGGGACGTGACTTTTGCGAAGATGAATCTCCTGTCGGCGGAGAGACCAGTGTTGGTCGTGTACCAGTCATACTGATACTGCTTGTATCACCGGCGTCTGCGCCATCGCAGTCACATGCCTCCTTGACGATCTCAATAGATTGAGTACTCGCTCCAACTTCATCGTCCGACCAATTGTCATCTTCCCGTCGATCGGCAACCTTGATACCTGTGAGGCAGGCCGGCGCAGTGTTCTCGCAACGTTTGGCACGAAGGAGGAGCAGTGCATCATAGAGCGAAACGTCGTATATAAAACCAAAACGGTCTGTCATGCCTTCCTGGAGCACTTCGCTGCTTAAGGACGCGGCTGACACCGCATCAGAGGCCGGCAGCGAGAAATTGAAGTCGCGGGAGGTGAGGGATGTGTACGTCCTCGAGAGATATTGTGTCGGAGGTTTCGAGTCCGTAGAAAATATTGACTCCAGTGCAACCGATCCCGCCTTCGGCGGTTGCTGTGGCGAAGAAATGGCGAGAGGGTCTGGAAGAGACTGCCGGACGGTATCGCTAGGCTTTGACGGTTTGGGCTGCTGCGATAGGAAGGATCCAAACAGAGGCGATGCTAGAGCAGAGAGCGTGAGTGTCCCCTGGCGTAACGAGTAGTTCCTTGAACTTTCAGAAACACCAGAAACGCTTCTTGTGAGCACAGGAGGCTCGTCCGTAGTATTGGAAGATATAGCCCTCGCCGAAAGTCGTTTTTGGTCTTGAGCATCGCGGCGAATCCTTTCTTTGCGTCCTTGAACAACAACGCGGACGTCGAGTCCTTCATCTCTAGAATTACGCACTAGCTCGTAGGCTAGCCGGGAGACGAGCTCGCCAATATCATGACCATGATCGAGGAGAATACTAGCCGGATCCGAGGTCATAACTCTCGTAGCATTGACAATTGCTCGTATCGAAGTGCTCTGGGGTTGCTTAGTATCGGGAATATTGAACAGAGACGGAGAAGACGATGAGGCGGCTGGTTGGGAAGTGCTGAGTGCATCTTCTTGTGCTGGCGACGTTTCGCCAATTGACGGTGCGGATTTGCCTACCTCGAAAAGCTTCGCAGTGAGGACTTCGGGATCGGTCGTTATGGCAGGAATGTCGGCCACGGACATGTTACGACGCCTATGACCGGATCCAGGCGACGACGAAGGATTGAGCAAGGAGAAGCCAAGTGCCCCAAATACGCTTCTTGAACTCGTCTTGCGGTGTCGAGGTCGCGTGGGAGGTTCGGGTGAACGGATAGAAGACGCTTCAGAGGACAAAGATGGGAGAATATCTACATCTGAGGTTTTGTCTGTTTCGGAAAGAGAGTCTGTGGTGTGGGAAGCAACGCTGTGGTGTTTGATTCTGGCTTTCTTCTGCCACCAAGTTCCCATCCAATCTCCGATGAAGGGGCGGTCTGACCGCGACGATTCGGTATCGCTGATTGGTTGTTGGAGATCGTCCTGCGCATCGCCTTCGTAGTTCTGCCCTTCAGAAGATCGCGGCACTGCTGCTATAGTACTATGCGACGATAGTGAAGGTCTGACTGGTGCTGTCTCGGGGTCTTCAGCAATCGCAAGGTTAGTAGATGGGGGAGGCATGTTGGAATCCCGAGGAAGGCTCCTAGGCACGGCCACTTCATTCTCGATGGCTTCAGTCAAAGACTCAGTGAGAGACTAGTAACACTACATGTGAGTTGGCTCAAGTGAGGAATGTTACACACTCACGAGTAAGCTTTGCTTTTTATGAATAGCTTGTGCCTCTTCATCATCATCATCCGCGAAGAGTGACTGCAACACACGTCGAGCAACATCTCGCTCACTTGGCTGTAGATCCATCATGAGCTGAGCGGCCTTTGCCCGTCTTGCAGCTTCCTTCTCTACGAGCAGTCTTCGACCTTCTTCCAATTCAACCCGTGCTTTAGATAGTTTCCGAACGGCAGAGGACAGGACCCGTAGAGTCGCAAAATAGGGATCGCCAGCCTGGTCTGCTGGTGAGTTCACAGCGCCAAGCCTAGAGATGGCAGATTGAATGGCATCCTCCGAGTATTCATGCCACTGGGCATCCAGTACTTCATGGACATTTGGATGCCCCAGCTCGTTGCTAATCTCTTGCCTCAAAGTATCGTCAAACCAAGACGCGTCGATGGTACCACTCGAAGACTCGACGACAATGAGAGGCGGCGCTGCGTGGGTGGGGCTGAGCAGCAGAGTCAGCAACGATGGCTTAAAGTTACTTGACACGTACATTGACTTCCGCTTCACTGTCTTCCCTCTAACACTCCCTTCCCAGTTCACCTTTGAGCTTCCTGAGTCATCGTTTGCAGAGGTTTCAAGCTGAGATCGTAACGTAAAGTAGTTGTTGGAACTTCTTGGCGAGCTACCGTCTCCTTCATGACCGGCCCTCCGCCGTCCTTTGGAGCTGCCGGTGAGGTCGTCTGCAAGCAGAGGGTGGGCATGCGTAGGCGTCTTGATTGTCCCGGACATAGAGGCCATTCATCGACCCAAGCAAGTAGAAGGATAGCACAGCAGCAGAAGTAGGAGATACAAGATTAGGATTAGTAAGGCGTTGGTATCGATAGAGACCAGTAGTTATTCGTTGCCGCGAAAGGCGATGAGCAGATGAGAGCCACGCTCCGAGGCACGCACTGCTTTGTTGATCCATGTTTGTCATCCCGACGGCTTCCTCGCTGGGCTAACGATCTGGGACCAACAACCAGGTTTTTGGCGCGTGTAAGATCAAGCTCATGACAAGCAACTCCAATACAAAACAAACACACGGGAGATACACATCTCTCTTTTGATTGCAGCTAGAGTATGCGTATGTTTCCTATCAATACAGACTAATCGCAAGTGAACAACATCGTTCACTCATCACCGTCGTCTACGCTGTCCTCGTCATCGCTGGCGACGCCAATGACTCCGCCACTCGTCCTCTCCTTCAGCGTACGACCGCCTTCTGCAAGCTTGGATGCTAGGGCCTTGCGAGCCCCTGCATTCGCGCCGACATCCCAGACTTGCAGCTTCGCTTTCGAACCAGCTGCGGCCAGCGTGAGTGGATCATCTGGCGACCAAGCGACCGAGAACACCTTCCCCTAGAGAAGAAATTGTAAGGCCATTCTCTAGCATGTAGCAAATAGACACTCACGACGCCAAGATCTCTCGATGTTACCAAGCTCACTTGACGCTTGTTCGAATCGACATTCTCATTGATATTCCAAACTTTCACTATCTTGTCAGCCCCACCCGTGGCGATGCACCCGCGGATGTGAGGGTTGATGTCAAGAGAAGATGCCTCTCCGTCGTGTGCCGAGAGCGTGAAACGAGCAGGAGAAGACCCGCTCGCATTTGACGGAAGCGTCCGCGCATCAAAATTTAGGACTATGCCGTTTTCCAACGAGACCTGGGATTGAATTTAGCTCTAAGAAGAGGCAATATATTGCGACAGTCAACTTACAAAGAATGAATGGGCTTCCCATGGATCCCACTTCAAGGCTTCGACCTCCGCTCCAAGTATAGTGCCGACGCCCGTGTCCGGAGCCCTCGAGTCGAAAGTTCGTACGGTGCGATCGTAACTACCCGTGAGAAGCACAGTGGGTTCCTTTTCGTTCCACTGAACTGCTTGCACTCTATCTTTGTGAATGGAGAAACTCCGTATGGCTCCTTGACCGTCTTCGGCGTCTCCGCTTATCGTTGGGTCCCGGCTTAGATCCCAGAGCTTTACGGTTCGATCAGCTGACGCACTTGCCAGCAGGTTTCGGTGTGTCTTATTCCATGAGATCGACAATACGGCGTCGACGTGGTGAGCAGTAGAAGCAGGACGCTGTTTCGTCTTTTTACGTTTCTTCTTTCCCGTGCCTAGAGGAGTCGGAATGTGTGCGGCAGTTTTATCTGGTCGACCTAGGACCATGTCAGGATACATCGATTCGACAGTGTCTAGCGACCATATTTCGATTTCGGGCTCCATCGTGCCGACTGCGATATAGTTGCCGAATTGTTTTGCACGTGTATCCGCGGTACCTTTGGCTGATGGAGAGGTGACAGGCGGAAAGTCAAGCCACTCTAGACAGAGGGGGAAGGATGGAAGCATGAGATCGTGGTGAGCATATAGGTCTTCTTCGGATTCGTCATATACGTAGATCTCTAGCTGGGATATCTCGTCCTCGGTTTTTGCAACGACCAGAAGGTTGTCAGTTGGATAAATTTCGAGTTCTTTGCGCTCATTCTCCTTCTCATCGTCATCCTATGATACTGTGAGCGACCAAAAGAGCATGAACTGGAGAGATGACACACATCTTTCATAGTGATATACGGGTCTTCGTCATTATTGCGATAATAAGTGAGGCCTTTGATATTGCTGAACGGACCCATTGCTGTCATGATATTCAACTTGAGCTAGGCGGGGGTGATCTCCGCGACATACCAGGCATCGCATCGTCGTCGTCGTAGTTCTCCAGATCATATTCGTCCAACCCATCTCCTTTCTGTGAATTTGCAGAGCTGGAGTTTTCTTCCATAAGTACGTCCTCGTCCATAGCATTCTCATCTTCGCTTGATACATTTTCAGCAGGATACTACTCGAAGGCCTTTGGTGTGTACTCACTCTACCCACTCATCCTCTTCATCTCCGTCGTCCGCTTCCTCGCCTTCCGCACCTCTCCCCATGCTCTGTGCCGCCTTGTGCGCCCGCGCAAGCTCCTCCTTTGCATCTTCCAGCTCAATCCGAGACAGAGCACTCACGCGCTCAAGTTCGCCATCATCCAGTACGTACTTTTCCGGGTTCTGAGCTGCTACGCCTCTTCTAACCCTAGATGACCGTCAATTCCTTGCAACCGGTCCTTGGCAAGAGCTTACCATGAGACACATGAGATCAGGCTGGCCATTCACGCTTCGCGTTGCCAAGGCCCTGTATCGAATACAAATCTTCTAATTGTTCGCTAAGTGAGAGCTCGTTAAGAGGGTGGTGGGTACAAGGAGCATCTTCACAGACCGAAAATTCCGATCTTTCAGCGTCTATAGTAACTTAACTTTGTTATCGTGCTATTACATAATCACTATGTAGCCAGGCTCTATAGTGATCATTGCATTGCCTGATAGTGTGCGCAGCTCACAGGTATGAAGAACACACTCCAGCGAATCGTGAACTTATCTCAGGATAGCCGTGTGCTTCTGAGGCGACGAAATGTATCAATACAACAACGGGCGATGTCCTTCAGGCTAGGGAGGAACGCTGCCCAGCTTGGTGCGCTGAGTCCACTCAAGTACGTTCCAAGTACCTCAAGTGACTGCCATTATTGTCTGAGAACACCTCAAATATTCATATATGCAGTCCGCGAGCTCACTGTGTCTGCTGACTTGTCTCTTTCGGTAGCGACTCTCTGAAGCGGGCGGAATGGAAGATAGTAGGCGTGACATTACCCAACTTGAAGCTCACGAGTGCACTCTATGTGTCATATGTCTTCCACAGCACAGGCCGCTCATGGTTTCCCATCGACTCGACGTGTTCACGAATACGTTATGGCCATAGACCTCACACCGTTCTGACCCGGATGAGGCCTATATACGTCCGTCTGTTCCCTGCTGCTTCACTATTCATAACGCCCCTCCTACTGTCTGACTGAGCCCCCATGCCATTCGAAACCGCCCAACCACCAACAATCCAGCTCCCACTTATGTTTTCCAATGTGGAGGGCCATGATGCTCACGTCCAGGTTATCTTGCACGATACATCCGTGGATGACACGCCTTCCGACTATATTCCTGGCCTAGTTGTCGTTGGCGCGACGTACAATGTCCTCAATGGCAAGGATGCCGACTCCAAGTCTACTACCCAACAAGTCGTCGACTGGAACCAGTGTTTGTCACTTATCAGGATCTACTGCTAATGCCTAGATTTCTGATGCACACGACGTTACAGCCGAAGTTCGCATCCAGATATTTGGCGGCAAAAACTACCGCATCCCGACGATAGTCAACTTCACACGCAACACTACCACTGACTACCGTTCATCATACGGCAAAACCAGCTCTGATTACACTTCAAGTCTCTCCGTCAGCACAGGCTTCCAATCTAGTTTCCCTGGCTTCTCCGTATCCGCCTCTACCGACTACAGCGATTCTCAGCGCGAGAATCTATCACACGCATTTACCCGCGTCACCTACTCTTTAACTCATTATAACCTATCCCTTCCCCCAACTCAACAGATTCAGGCCCTTCTGAAGCCGTGGTTCGTGAGCGCTCTGAATACCATGGACTCCATCGATCTCTACAAGGAATATGGCACCCACCTGCTCCGCTCTGTTACCATTGGCGGCCGCGCCCTATACTTGACTTCCACAGATAACCGCTCCTACAACTCCGAAATGTCTCTCGAGGCCGCTGCAAATATTTCCGCGTCCTACCTCGTCGCTTCAGCTAAAGTTGAGCTCTCTGTGAAACAGAAGGAGGCAACAGAGAGCTTTAACGAATCGAGCGAACATGCTATTGTCACTAGTAGGTCATGATGAACGCTTCGTGTTTGTTGTTGACTCGCTCACAATCACAGAACATCGACGCTAGCGAGGATGCATATTGGAGCTACGAGAACAATACTCGCTACCTCAAGCTCACATTTCCCACAAGTAAGTGAACCATACTGGAAGCTAGTTGCGAAGTGTCTCTGACCTCTCGCAGATCGTAACGACGTATGGTATTATATCACTCCAAGTCACAATCAATACAGTCCGGTCATTGTGACAGAGCTTGTTCCCGGCGCACTGGCTCCTGTGAAGTGGGAGAGAGCATTCATTGGTCCGTATGACAGATCGGAAGGGACATAGTTCTGGAGAGCCTTTCCTCCCACTCCTGACTACGTCGCGACGGGGTGTGTCGGTGTGACGAGCATATTGGCGACTTGAGGTTCACCTGCAGAGCTTGTGAGCCACTTCCTGGCTGTCCAAAAGAGCGCTCTCTCCGCAGCTTTGGACGGCTCCCTCACAATCCTTCGTGGTGAGGGTAAAACTGTGGTCTATGGGGTTGACAGCCGGTATTGGTGTGCAGACCTTGAGGTACCTCCTAAGCAAGATTGTTCTAGGCTTTGTTCAAAGATGACTGTGTGTGACAAATGGTCGACATAGGTGGGCAAAGGACGTGTAAAACCGTTCGAGCATGTGCAGTCGAGAAAGTTGCGTAAGTAGTTGGGTAATAAGAATGGATCGTGTTACACGCTATGGAGTTTCCAACACCCAACAGCCTCCTTTCAAAAGACCCATTCAATATCAACACCACTGAAGATGCGTATCGCGCGTTCTGTGTCGCGCTCAACTACGACCGTTTGAGACTTCATGTAGCTGGACACAAATCTAGAACCAACTTTGTCGTAGTGATGTGAAATGAGTCTCCGGCGACACCTGCTTGCTTTAAGTGCGACACATACTTCCGAGTATGCACAGCAAACATTGGACAGCCCGCGTACATCCTTCTTGTTAACCTACATCGCCGCGCGACCTTCCAACCCTGCTCAGACATAGCGGTGCTGCCAGGGGTTCAAGTTCACAAAGAGATTCAAAACTGGAAATCCAGGACCCGGTGATATCGCCTTTGACGTCCGCTGGCAACAACTTCCCGACCATGAGTCAGGGCGCAAAAACATTGCTATGCATGGGCAGTCAATGGTATTGTATAGATGACATTGTCCTATGATAGGTCCGGCACTCGTGACTGTACTCAACAATGCCTGCTTACTGTTGGCTGATCAAGACATTCAACAGAATTGCCGGTAGATTGCGGCGACATAGCTGACATTGTATGTATTGATTCGTGGAGAGCTATCTCATGCATTCTAGACTGAGCCATACAGCGACATTCTGGGTCTGCTGCCTAGGCTGCTAGAGCCAGCTCTAGCTAGTCAAGCACTGCTACTTGCGTCGAGCCCACAACTCACCCAAGGTTCACCAGGACACCTCGCACAGCTATAGTCCATGGAGAAAACGAGCCAAATGCTGAAGCAGGACACTTCTGCAGCGCATGACATGCATGTTGTAGAGACAGAGGATGGAGAGATGGAGGTTCCCTCCGAGTCTGCTGTAGTCTCCGTAGCTAACCACGAGGGAGAAGACAGTCGTTCTCCCTTAGTAGTCTGCCTGAGGAATGGTGTATATTCAAATTCCGCTTAGCGTATGGCCCGGGCCCGATCCCCTTGTGGCGCGGGAAAGCTCACTCATCTGACGGTCAAGCCACAACTCGTCGTCGGCATCCTCCTCGTTCTCGTCGAGCTTCGAACTATAACGGTTACAATACGATTAGCTTGCAACATGTATGGCTCGGGGGAAACTGGTGCGTGTGTCTCGATATGCGATTATGTGTCAGTTTGAGACTAAGTACGAGGCCACTATACCGTACAGTTACGTGATCTGCCAGCGGGCCTTTGTTGGAGACATGCAAGAACGCTAAGCATAACTTGGTCTGAGGGAGCTCGTAGTCTGAACCTATCATGCGTGCTAACTGGTGTCTTGTGGCACTAAACCGAACACAAACTAGAAACGGGTAATAATGGCCGTCCCGCGGAACGGTGGTAAGGACTCGGATCACTGGCAAACTTGAACAATTCATACTACTTCACTCATGTCCGGAGACATCGCAATAGTTGCTGCCAAGTAGCGCATCTCCGAAGGAAGGGATGGGCATTGTCACCTTAGCGCTGCTGGCTGCTGACTCCGTCTGCTGCAACGAAACCATCGGGACTCCATTTTACGTGCCTGGCTGTCAACTGTACCATAATCGGTGTTAAAATCTGCAAATTCTGGGAATATCACTAGTGTGGAATGTACGGGGCAACGATCTCCTGGAGCTGGTAACAGCAAACCCCGGTGGCTTATGCAACGCACAGCTATCCTCGGGTGGGGTATAAAAGGTACGGTATTGCACTCCTATCTAGCATCCACAAGCACATCGCACTTCACAAAGCAACAGACATCTTTCTATCCTCAACACCACCTCAGACGTACAAGTATGTCCGACCAAACTTATCAAGTCTCCGTCGACGGAACCCTCTCATGGGACCTCATCTTCAACTACGATAACTCTACCAACTCGGGAGCTATTCGCGAGAGCATCATGATCACCACCGTCGAGTCCGTCGAGTTCACTGCGTTCGAGCAGACCTTCAACGAGACCGTTCGCAAGGAGCTCGAGAAGGAACACGTCAACACCGAAGTTGGAGCCTCCTACGAGGGCATCAATTCCAAAATCGACGCCAGCATTGACGTCTCTTCCGAGGTCAACGACACTTTGCGGCAGACGACTGAGAACACTTTCAAGTCGAACTACAGCAAGACGACCACTTTTCAGCGTGACAGTGAGTTTACTCAAGTGACTACCTCCTCGCCGATTTGAGACTGACATTATCGCCTTACAGTTACTGTTGGTCCGAACTCGAAGCTTGCCCTCTATCAGCAGCGCTTCCAGGCACCTGGGATCAACGTCCAGGGTAGCGCGGTTTCCACCAACCCGCCATCTCCCCAGGCGGTCACCATTGAGTATACAGTCAAACCCATCCGGTTTGTAAAGGACATCGAGGTAAGACAGAGCCATTCACCTGTTATCAAATGTCCTTAATGTTCTTGTACGTAGGTCCACTATGGTGACCACCCGAGCGACGCTCCTGCCAACCGAGTTCTGGAGCTCTCTGGCGGTAATGACGACATCAACTATCAGTACGGCGGGAAGTGAGTATATCGTCGCCTCGCCTTTGAGTCCGCACTCAGTAATCTGATCATCGTCCCACTATTTTTAGGTATGTCTGGATCGTTCCGACCTTCACATACAATGCTGCCCTGGCAGCCACGAGGTTCGACCTCTTCATCCAAAAGGATGCTCACTCTGGCTGGTCCGATCTCGCGAAGGGCGCCGGCGGTGATTACCGTTACCTCGAGGCTGTTCCGGACACGAACAACAGCTCCAAACTCACCGACCTCAAGCTTTATCGCTCCAACAACGCCGTGGGAGCCTTCCCTCTTCCGTACACCGGTCACACCAGTGATATCAACTCGAACAGGGGAAAAACCTATTTGTATCTCATTTGGTCCTCGGTTCACGCATTCTAGGTAATGCTTCACTCGCATTCGTATCTCGCCGTAGATAGGTTGTGTAGTCTCCCAATGCTCCAAAGCGAGTAGTGCTTCATCGTATGAGTCTTCCAGGTAGTTTGGTCTTTCACAGTTTAACCACGAAAACCGTAGATGTTTGACATGTATCATGTTCTCAATGCGCATCCGTCTGCTTGCCATCCTATTCCCTGTCAAGCTGCGATTACGACAGGGATCCCTTTTGACTGTCTACACTGCTGCAGGGCCAGCTCGGGCTTGAACATTCGTATCTTCAGCCGCCCTTCCCATCACGAGCCAAGAACGTTAGGTCTGTCAGTGTTTGCTCTTGTAAGGATCCCAGGCTCTTGACAAGAGCCCAATACTGCTGAGTCTGATGTTGCGTAGCTTATGGACTCAAGAGGAAAGCTGAACTACGCCCTTGCTCCTAAAGTGGTAGCAGGGACGGCATGTGGCAGATACAATTCCTGAAATTGCATCAGGGAACAAGTCCACCGCTACGGGCAGCTATGTAGCAGTTGCAACAGTCGTAGTTATTGTAGACAAGTACCCTATCCTGGAGCGCTATGGATCACACCCTCAACTCCGTAGCACTCCGTGCTATGTACTGTGTAGCAGCGTAGCATTCCATGTTAGAAGGCTATGCTAGTAGAGGAGAGCGTTGAGAGAGTAAGACTGAGAGGGATCACACAGTGGAAGTTGGGGGTCAAAGTGCGTGTAGTTCATTGATCAAGTGCAAAGTCTATATACAATAAGCTAGGGCGCTAATACGTTAAGCGTCAAAGTAATATAGTCAAATACTCCCCTTCAAGCACGAATATGAAGTAGTTCATTGAAGTGCTTGAGTTTTTCGAGAGGTAGTGCTTTAGTAAGTATATCAGCACATTGATCGTTAGAAGATATGTGATGAATAGTTATATACTTCTTCAGTACACGATTGCTGATGAAATTCTTACGAATTTTGAAGTGCTTAGTTTGTTGCGAATGTTGCTCTTCGGGTGAGCTAACAATGGCATAGTCGATGCACTGTCAGTATACATTTTGACAAGATCCATAGTAAAGTTAAGTAGTTTGTCAATGAGGGCTTTTAAATATATAGCCTCAGTTGACGCATGCGCTAAGGCATATAATTTGGCTTCGGTAACCAATAGTGTTACTAGTGAACCGCACTTACTTGAGCTACTAGGAAACGAAAGGTAATACTATTGCGTTAGGGGTAGGGTGTTGAGCTGTGTCGAAGCATGTGCTGAGCTGTGTCGAAGCACATGCTGAGCTGTGTCGGAAACCGCATGTTACGCTGTGTCGAAACACGATGGAAAGCTGACTAGCGCTCACGCGCTCTGTATTTACATTTTTTTGTACGCTTGTAGTAGTAGATAAAAACCTCACGTCTGCGAGGCAATCCATACGTCTTTTACTCTCACTACTCGCCCCCAAAGCCTACACCTAACCCTACCAACCAACAACAGGTAAGCGTCCCTTTCCCCTGCCTCTGTCGGGCTAGTGTCGCAGTTGGCGATACTGGCTCGACAGGTTATGAGCCCCGCGCCTGTCACTCTCGTCTACGACGATTGAGTGCGGCGCTTATCTGCAGCGCTCGCTCTCGCCGCGCATGTCGAGCATACCTCGTTCCATGTCGCGCGCGATCGACGTCGACGCTGTCCGCGGGCGCCCGCTTGGGCCCCGCTAGGGTGAAACCTTGTCGCTGTTGTTTTCAACGTCACTGATGAAGGTCTTCCCCTAGAACTCTTACATTATCATGGCCGACAATGCCACTCTCTCCTCCATCAAGCATCTAGACGGTACAAATTGGAATGTCTGGAGCACAAACATTAAGGCCTACCTCATGACGCGCAAATCCTTCCGCGCTGTCGAGGAGCCTATGGAGCGGCCGACTGGCACTCCTGCCGTCGCTGCCCATGGTGATAGCCCGGCAATTGCTGCTCGCCCTCCTACTCAGGAGGAGCTTGACACTTACAATGCCTGGGCGGAGAAGGATGAGGAGGCACGTGGAGCGATTATCCTCCGTGCTGTCCCATCCATTCAAGAGCTCATTGTGGATCTCCCCACTGCTAATGAGGTGTGGGAGCTCCTCAAGGCAAAATATGGCAAGCCCAGTGTTCCCCTCATGTTCACTGAGTTTAGGCATGCCATTGACCATGTCATTGCTGCCGACAAGCACCCTGGACCTGCGATCGACCAGTTCCTTCAGCACTTCCAGCGTCTGTCCGGCTATGGCGTAGAGGTCCCGCTCTTTCTTCAGGGCATGCTCCTTATCACCAAGGCTCCTCCGTACGCCAACACCCTTCTCCAGTTTCTCGCTGCCGCTACCTCTGTCAACGACGTCAAGCCTGACGATATTGGTGTTGCCATCGTCAACTCCTACGAGCAGTCTAAGTCACGTGGCAAAGGCAAGCAGGCGCAGCCCCAGGCCTCAAAGGTGACCGCTGTCAAGCGTAAGCCTGGCAACGACCCGAAGTTTGGTCAGCAGCAGACGCAGCAGTGCCCTCAGGGTCAGCAGCAGCAGACGCAGCAGGGGCAGCAGCAGCAGAATGGACCAAAGAAGAGGACTCGTCACCGCTCTCGTGGCAATAAAGGCGGTGAACACAACCACTTTGCTAGCGTCGCGTTGACCGCTCCGCTGGCACCCGTCTTTGCTCCAGCTCCAGTGCCTGCACCTGAGCCAGTTAAGGTTCCGCTTGATAAGCGTATTGGTGCTCGTCCTGTTCGAGCTGGAAACAACTACCCCAGCTTCAAGGCGGCTCAGGCTCTCGCCCAGCGCCTTGGAGTTCCTGCTACGGCTGAGCGTATCCGTACCCTCGAGGCTGTCATTCGCGACAAGCCGTCAGCCAAGCGCCCTTCTCCTGAACCAGAGTTCGTTGAAGGTTCGAGTCGCCCCTCGAAGCGTGGCAGGGTCGACATTGTCTCTGACAGCGAAGACAAGGAAGTTGTCTTCCACGATAGTCCTTCCAAGGAGACCCCTGTGTCCCTTGACGAGCTCCGCGCGCCTACTCCCGGGCCTTACAACGATGATGAGGATGATGCAGTCTCGTTCGGTACTGACGACGACGACGATTACCTCAAGACCGCTGGTACTTACAACTGGCAAGTCTTTCGTTCTTGCGTCCCTGCACTCACAGTCGCTGACGCCGTTCCAACAGATTCTGCTTGTGAACGTGATCGCGTAGTTATTTCGTCGATGTATTACCATAACGTCTCGAATAAATGTGTGCATGACAGGGATTTTGCAGAATGTACTAAGTGTGAGAAACATCTCGACGCAGAATCACAACACTTGTGGCTGCTCGACTCTGGTGCTTCTATGCACTTCACCTTTGATGAGAATGAGTTGCAAGATAAACGCACTCTACCACGACCGATCACAGTCTCAACTGCAACTCGGAACGTTAAAATTACAATCGTGGGTAACGTTACAATGCGTCTCTCAAATGGTGACACTTATACATTGAACGAAGTGTACTATATGCCAAATCTGAATGTCAAACTCATATCACTCGGTCAGCTGCTAAATAATGGCATGCGTGTTACCGGTGATTACCAGCAAATTGACGTTGTCAGCGAAACTGGTAAGCTTCGGCTTCGTTTCGACCCTCTGTTTCCTAGATGTCCTACGTTTGGGATTCAGAATCACGCACATGTCGCTAGTCGACAAGTTGCGCATGTCACTCATGACATTGCCCATCGACGTTTTGCGCACCCTGGCGATGAGGTGTTGCGCCGTCTGAAGGGTCACACAAAGGGTTACCGGATTTCAAGTTTGATCCACCAAAAAACCCCTGTCAAGGATGCGCGCAAGGCAAGATGCCTACACGCCCTTTCCCTGCATCAGATCAGCGTGCGACTAGATCATTCCAGATCATCCACTCTGATTTGAAGGAATTCCCTGTCGAATCATATCACCGTCACAAATACGTAATCACGTTTGTTGACGACTTCACATCACACACGTGGTTGAAGGCATTACGACAGAAGTCTCAAGCAATAGACGCTACGAGACAATTTCTCGCTATGGTGAATACTCAGTTCAACGCCAAAGTCAAGAAATGGATGTCCGATGCAGGGGGAGAGTACAAGTCAAAAGTGTTTGATGACTTGTTACTTGACAACGGCATTGTTATCCTTCAGTCCACACCACACATGCATCAGCAGAATGGTCGTGCTGAACGATTCATGCGTACAATGATGGATAAGGCCGAAGCCATGCGTTTTACCGCGTGCCTTCCCCCATCATGGTGGAATTTTACCGTAGAACATGCTGTTCACGTGTACAACAGAACTCCCATGCGTCGTCACAAGTGGCGTACGCCTTACGAAATCCTCTACAGCGAAGTCCCTGATGTCTCCAAACTTCGCGTGTTTGGCTGCGGCGCTTACGTATTTATTCCGCCTAAAGTGCGTGCTAACAAACTTGCACCCAAGAGTGAGATGATGACCTACATCGGTCAAACCACTCATGGCTGGAAATTCATGCGCGCCCCAAACAATGTTGTCTTTGAGGCTACTCAAGCCGAATTTGATGAAGCTTTTTCCCTAAGTGTCCAGACTCTAAGACGCGGCGATCGCGCCCACGTGAGCAGCGTCCCGCCAATGACAATGATGACAACCATTCTGATGGTCTTGGCTTGATGACGCCGGAGATGATGACATTCCTCCGCGTCGCCCTCATCCTTCACAAAAGCGACCGGACCAAGATCTTGACGAAGATCCCGCACCGCTTCCAGAGCGTAGTCCGAGTCCTCCTGATGATGCTCCGGGAGATCAACCGGCACCTCAGCCGCGTCGATCTGCGCGTCAAAGGAATCCACCACCTGCACGACCAGGTGGCGTCTATGGGAAAACAACACCTACTCAGCGTCAACGAAGTGATCTTCGAAGGAAGTTGGGTAATGATCAGCCTAAAACGAGTTGCCCTCTACGGCAAGATCCCTAACAGGTGAGAAAAGATGGTCCTGCGCCTCGTTCTCCCAGTCCTGTTCAGAGTAACAATCCCTCTGAAGATCCTCAACCTGGAAATGATAGTGACTCGAGCGAACTTACGCCGCTCAATTCTGAGAATGAGTCAGCATCAGTCGAAGCAGAACTGGCAGCCCTATGCCATGAAGGGGGAGCAAATTTCCTCAACTACATGCTTAACAAAGCTGTCGAGCCGATTGACCCAATGTCTAATCCTCGCGAATGGACATTCCGTGATATCCTGCAATTACCCAAAAAAGAGCAGGCAGAATGGCGTAAGGCTGCGCGTGAGGAGCTTAAAGCCCTCAAAGATCGCAAAGTCTACGATCTTGTTGACAGACCAAAAAACCGGAAAGTCATCAAGAATAGATGGGTTTTTGATGTAAAGTCAGACAATCACAAGAAAGCCCGGCTTGTAGCTCGTGGTTTTACGCAGGTCGAAGGCATAGACTTTGACCAAATCTTCTCTCCAGTTGTGAGATTTGAGACCGTCAGGCTCATTCTTGCACTGTCTGCACTCGAAGGCTGGTTTATGACCGGTTTAGATGTGCGAAGCGCCTATTTGTACGGCGACTTAGAAGAGGAGATCTATATGGAACAGCCAGAAGGCTTCGTAGAGAAAGGCATGGAGCACCTTGTGTTTTGCCTGCGCAAAGCGCTCTACGGACTTAAGCAGGCTGGTCTAGTCTGGTGGCGAACACTAGACAAATTCATGAAGAAGCTCGGCTTTAAACGTTTAAGGTCTGACGCTGGTGTCTTTGTCAAATTTGACGGTGAAGACATTATTGTGGTCGTCATATACGTTGATGACGCAATCTTCATGGGCTCCAACCAGTTCAAGGTGCGCCAAGACAAGGCACGCTTCATGGACAAGTGGGAATGTCGTGACTTACCTGAAGTCAAAGAATTCCTGCGCATGCGTATTCAAAGGCACGGCACTAAGCTCTGTATAGACCAAAGTGCTTATCTTGATAAAGTGCTTGAATGCTGCGGCATGCAGGATGCCAAGCCGGCGCCGACACCCTTGCCTGACGGCTACAATCCCGTCACATATGAAGGAGCTGTTGATCCAGCTCGCCGAAGTCGTTTCCAAATGATTATCGGCTCGTTGCTCTAAATCATGCTTGGCACCCGGCCGGACATTGCGTTCGCTGTCACTAAGCTTGCTCAACAGAGCGCTAACCCAAGTGAGGACCACATTAGCAACGCACTCTATATTTGCCGCTACCTCATAGGGACTCGCGACTATCGTCTCGAGTATGACAGCCAATCAGACTTAAGTCTAGTTGCATTCACAGATGCGGATTGGGGATCAGATCCTAACACTCGCCGTTCACAGACTGGCTACATCCTCAAACTTGCAGGAGGTGTATTCAGCTGGCAGTCACGCGCACAACATACTGTTGCGCACTCATCAATGGATGCCGAGTACATGGCTCTGAGCGATTGCTCGCGCCAGGTGATCTGGGTTAGATCGATGCTCTCTGAGCTCGGCTACAATCTCGAACCCATTCCGATCTGTTGTGACAACCAAGGCGCAATATTTGTCTCTACCAACCCTGTGACCGAGAAGCGCTCGAAGCATATCGACATCCGCTATCATTTCATTCGCGATGTCGTCGACCAGCAACTCGTACAAATTCTATTTGTTCCAGGAGAGGAAAACCCGGCCGACCTTTTCACTAAGAATCTCGGAAGAGTCAAGTTCATCAAGTTCCGACAAATGCTTGGACTTGAGATCAGCGTTCCAGGCGCTACAGTCAAGGCAGTTCGAAGAAAACGACCCACCATACTTAGCGAGGGGGAGTGTTGAGCTGTGTCGAAGCATGTGCTGAGCTGTGTCGAAGCACATGCTGAGCTGTGTCGGAAACCGCATGTTACGCTGTGTCGAAACGCGATGGAAAGCTGACTAGCGCTCACGCGCTCTGTATTTACATTTGTTTGTACGCTTGTAGTAGTAGATAAAAACCTCACGTCTGCGAGGCAATCCATACGTCTTTTACTCTTACTACTCGCCCCCAAAGCCTACACCTAACCCTACCAACCAACAACAGGTAAGCGTCCCTTTCCCCTGCCTCTGTCGGGCTAGTGTCGCGGTTGGCGATACAGGCTCGACACACAACCCAGCTTTTGTCATCAAGGAGATTATTAATACATTGTAGATAGTGTGAGGAGATCCACAACAGAACAAAACATGTGGAAATGAGCTTTGCAAAATGAGAAAAGTGTTGCAATACTTCTTGCTGCTACTGTATAAAGCTTAGATACTCTTCTATTCATTCATTGGCTTATATATATATTGTTGCCCGCAATACCAGCCGACTCCATGTTAGCACAGAGAAATTACTTGCTACGCTGTGTGGCTCTCCCATGCTACCAAACTGGAGTTATCCTTCATACAAATACACCCCCTCAACTAGTCCCCCCTGATACTCTTGCAATTGTAGGAGTGCAGCTTGATAATCGTCAATGTTTCAAAACAGTGCTCTCTTGCACCTTCCATTGTGTTTCTGCTGCAATGCAGGGTCACAATTGACAATGTATTGGATAAACCTCACAGCGCTGTACTACACCCATTAACAAAGTGAAAGTTGTGTGCAAGGGGTAAAGGCTGTTAAGCTTCAAATGAGTCTTATTTCTCTTGCTGTAGTGGAAGTACCCTCCCAAGCAAATAGTGCACTTCCTGTTGTAATTCCCAATGCTCTGACGTGATGCGCACTCGGCCAACCTCCAACTAGTCCGTCCATCCTCCAGTCTCGATCTCTCCGTCTCCGTATGTATCAGTTCCGTGCTCTTCCATTTTCTGCTCTACTGTATTATAGTATTCCGTCTCCGACGTCTTCCACATCATATCCATTCCCCACATTGACATGTGCTTCTACCGCTTGTATCCTCTTGTATCTGCTCTCACCTCTGTTCATTCATACTTGCTGTAAGTCCGTATTTTCCTTATTATATGGTCATTGGTATAAATAGCATGTACTGTAGACAGTGAAAATCATCTCTTTACTCGCTATCCACTCTCATGTGCGCTCTCTACTAGCTCAAGTCACTAAAGGTTATGAGCCCCATGCTCTAAACTTACACACACACTCTCTGTTTTCGAACTCTGAGGCGACAATACGTAGGCAGTACACCCTTAGGCCATCATCATTCCATAACCGCCCACCTTGTGATTAGCTCTGTGACACTATGTCTTCTGATAGCGGTACAGGGTCCTATTGTATTGACCCATTGAAGGGCGCCGAGAATTATCCTACTTGGCGTGTCCAAATGCTGGACATTCTCACAGACATGGGTCTGTGGGAATACACCTCCGGAGAAACTTCCTTACCCGCTGATAAAGCCCTCGCCGCTGATTGGACAAAAAAGGACCGGAAGGCTCTCACCGCTGTCAGACTTTGTGTCAGTAACAGCATGATGGCGCACGTTATATCCGCCAAAACTTCTAAAGAAGCACTCGACACATTGTCAAACGTTTTCAACAACGAGGGAGCAGTCTCGCTCATTGTTTTACGTTGCAAATTCCTACGTTATGTTATTCCCGAGGGAGCCAACCTCGAGGAAGAAATTCAGAAGATTAAGGGCCTATGGCAAGAGATTAACTTTATTCAGAAAACCAAGATCTCGGATCACAAATTAGCATCCGTGATACTTACCGCTCTACCATCTTCCTGGGACCCGCTGATTGCATCAATTTTGCTAGATGCCAATTTGACGTCAGCTTCCATCATAGGCCATGTTCTCCAGGAAGACGGACGTTGCAAGAAATGCTCCTCCACCAAAACAGCGCTCTACGCTAAGTCACGCCCACGCAAATCAACTTTCCGTGTCGGAGTTTGGTGCCACGGATGTGGCAAGGAGGGACATATCCGTCCAGAATGTGACAATCATAATAAGAGTAATAATTCCAATAATAACTCTAGAGGTCAAGGGGGGAGAGGTCAAAATCGCGGCAATAGCCACAGTCGCGGTCGTGGTTGCAACGAGCACGCTCACGTTGCTGAGGAGACCAAGACCGAAGAACCCGAAGAATATGCCTTCCCCGTGCTCGACAACACCTATCTCACCACTCAAGCCACATGGCCCGGAGATACCAGTACTTCCTCCCACATAGTTGCCAACCGATCACTTTTCATCAACTTTACCCCCGTCACTGGCTCGATCCAAGGCGTCAGAGATGACATGGATAGTCCAACAGAGACCGGATTTTTCCAATATTGTCACAAGTTTATTGCATTAGGCGCCTATCTAGAGCGCTTATTTTCCGGCTAGGAGTGTTACTGGACCTAACCCTAACCCGGGTCACGTGACATCCTGCCTTATTTATCAATAGTCCAGACCCAAACCCTAGACTCCATCTGGAGTGGTTCCAGATCAACCTAGGCTATTGTTCTATTGTTCCTCTTCCATTTGATAGGGATTTCCCAGGGATTCCCCCAGTTCTTATTATTCTATTGTCTTTCAACTATTGTCTTCTATCTATTGTTTGGGATTCCCCAGGGATTCCCCCAGTTCCTATTGTTCTATTGTTTCTATTCTATTGTTCTATTGTTCTATTGTTCTAGCTCTATTGTTCTACGTACCCTGGTCCTTGACAGTTACTCAGGTCCTTGACAGTTACCCTTTTCCATTATTGTTCTATTGTTACTCCAGCCCCACAGTTACTCCAGTCCCTAGTGTGGGAACTTGCGCACAGACCACCCAGCCACAGTATATACATAGTAGACCTTACCCTCCCTAGCTCTGCATCTTGACCTCTCTGTCATTTGCACTGCTAGTATCCAGCCTCTGTGCCTGCTTGCCTGCTTATCATTGACTTTGACCTCGTTGTTGTCATTGGAGATCCCTTTCCACTTCCCCCTCACATCTACTTCACCCTTGTTTAGTGTTTATCAGTCTATCAGCAGTTGCTCCGCGACAGGAGACTGCGAGAGCCTAAGCCGTGGCAATGTCCGTGTCACATTCACCACTGCCAAAGGGACTGTCCCCATCACCCTGAAGGATGCCCTCTACGCTCCTACTATGAGATTTAATCTCATTTCACTTGGCCATCTTACCAGTGCAGGACTATTGTACGAGGGAAACAGAAAAGATCTTTTCATCAAGGACAGAGGAAAATTGATTGGCCACGGAACCAAGTACGGTTACCTATACTGTATGGCTGTAAAGCCTATCTCTGCAATCTCTATGATCGCAAAGTTCAGCCGTTCCTGGTACAAGTGGCACTGTGCTCACAAAGGACAACTAAAGGAAATGCACCGCAATTCTCTTGTCACAGGTATAAATGTTGACACCTCTACATCCCTCAATTTCAACTGCAATGCATGCGTCCAAGCCAAGCACACTCGCG
The DNA here is from genome assembly GCA_022592445.1 of Cytidiella melzeri. NCBI lineage: Eukaryota > Fungi > Basidiomycota > Agaricomycetes > Polyporales > Irpicaceae > Cytidiella > Cytidiella melzeri. The sequence continues at coordinate 98,988 of JABYQR010000055.1, read as the reverse complement.
TGTCATTCCCTTTGGAAACGATGCGCAAAATCTTTTAACTAGGCGAACTTGTATACTCCGACATCTGGGGCCCTACTTCCACTACTTCCCTTGCCAGTCATTGTTATATGGTGACGTTCACCGATGGCGCCACTCATTATGTCTGGGTCGCGTTCTTGAAGAATCAAGATGAAGTCCACGCCAAAATTGCCGAACTCGACGTGTTTATTGAAACTCAGTTCAACCACCGGATTAAGGCATTGCGCGTCGATAACGCATGCAAATACACTCTTGGAGCCGCAAAAGCTTATGTCAACAAACGTGGAATTCGCCTTGAACCTACCACGCCCTACTCACCTGAATATGATGGTGTTGCTGAACAGCTAAACAGAACGCTCGTTGAGACACTTAGTCACGCTTCAAACTAAGTACAACCTTGAAGACAACACAACCAACCACGAAGTGGCAATAGAAGTGTAAAGTTGTGGAAGCGCGGAAGTGTTAAAGTGTGCGAGGTGGTCTTAGAGTCCTAGTTTTACCTGTGCTGTAAAGAACGACAAGGCTTTGTGATATAGGTTTTAGGTGAATGGAGCTAGACAGGCAAACTACCACACGTATCGCGGGTAAAAGGGCAAGTTGGCGCGGTGAAAGCGAAAGTGCTTTGGTGCGGCTCAAAGAGAACGCGCGGTAGATGTCGCGGCTTGTAGTAAAACGGCGTGCGGAGAGACGCGGATGGTAAACGCAGGTGCAGTATGAATCTCAAACACAAAACGCGGTTGCTGGTGAAGATGAAAGTCATTGCTGTAAAACATGGGCGCAGTGAAAGTGAACGCAGTAAACTTGACGCAGTGAAGGTGAAATGCAGACGCAGTAATGCAGTAAAATAACGCAGTTAAGAAGCAAACGCAATATAACAAAACCAAAAGGAACTGTAAGAGAAAGACAAGCTGATGGAGCGCAAGTTGCAGCATAAGGCTATATGAGGCCGCAGTCAATTTGACTCGATAGACTGCGCACGGGGGCTGTAGTGTAGAACAACACCTCCCGAGTGGCGATGTGTATTGCAAGCAAATGCGTGGCCAACGACGACGTTGGTAGAGCTGGTAAGATTGAACTGCACTAGTCTGCACTTGTGGTCCTCGCCTTCAAAGTCTGGCGACAGCCAACAATCTGGATGCGGCGCGCGCGGGTGATTGCAGTCGAGCGGGACAAAAGTTCCTGAGCGCAAAGGAATTGAGTGGTTGCTCTGAGTGTTGCAATAGGGGCAGTTATCAAGCGAGTCTGCGACAGATGCGACGGACGACGCTGGCGAGGGTGATTTAGGAGTAGATCTCTCAGGGGAGACCGTAGGCACTGCTGAGGGTTCTGGCGGCGGCGTGGGCGCAGGTATGATGGGGTAACGGCGTAGAACCTTGCGCGGGCGTGGGCAGTAAGGGCAGCGACCGTCTGGTAAGTGGGGAGCTGTGGGACAATAACGGCAAACGCGAGGCGGGTTGTTGTTGGTAGGCGCAGCAGACATAAACGTGGAGAAAGACGCAGTGAGGCAACGCAGGAGAGGCTACAGCTATTGGTGTGAAGAGACTCCCTCGACGCGAGCGCAAAGCGTAAAATGAACTCTGAGAACTGGGGTGGGGATTGATTGATTTTCTATGCAGTACAGGCAACACCTTTCTATATACCCTAAGGACCCTCTTCTAAACCTTTCCTTCTATGTCCTAAACCCAAACGCGAGAGCGAGGAAACATGGTGGCAGAATACTTCCGTTTGCGGAGGCAAAATGTCCGGCGAGTCGACGCCCGGCAGGACACACCGTTGGTCGACGCGGAGAGGCGGCACGCGCCCTTGCGCTGAAGAGGCACCAACCGTCACGAGCAGGTGATGAGGCATCGTCCAGGAGTTGCACAGCGTGGCGTAATAGGAGTCTTCCTGAAACAGGGTTTGCGAGTCAAGTTTCTTCTACCGTTGGTCCGACCCGCGTCCGAAACACTTGGTGGCTGGCCGGCCCATGCTCCAATGCAAAAGGGAGCGTGTCTGTGAGTCAGAGTTCGGTGCGATTCCTCGGCCTCAGATGTTTCCGGCACGTTGCTGCTCCTTGTCAAGTCCTCGGATCCTCGACGAAGTCCTCGTGACCTCGGTGAACTCCTCGTGCCCGTGACGCTGGGACAGTGGAGGGATTTGCCGCTCAGGATGACGCAGGCCGCGCAAATGGCGGGCTGCTGCCGGGTCTCCGCACCTAGCCAATTTCCAGGCGTATCATCGTTAAGCACGCTTGTGCTATGCTGCTCGCCCACAACATGCCGAAGTATCTCCGGGAAGAAGCTATTGCCTACGCTCCACACCTGAAGAATATTTGTCCCACCCATTCCCTCCCTCACACCACGCCTTATCAAGCTTTATGGAAGAAGAAACCTGACTTGTTGAGTGTGCACAATTTTGGCACCGACTGTTGGGTGCGTGTCAATATACGCACCTCCAAGCTCAACGCGCAGTCTGTCAAGCGCACCTTTGTTGGCATCAGGAAAAACACTGTTGGGTACCAATACTACGTGCCTGAATCTTGTCAAGTCCTCACATCTCGTGAAGTGATCTTTCCCAAGCCGTCCAACAACCTCGGTGCTCCCGTGGTCAAACAGACCAGTTCCGGTCCTGAGGGGGAGAGTACATTCACACCGTCGACACCTCCATCTACTCCAATGGCCAAGGAAGTTTGGTCTACACCTCACACCTCCGAGACCTCACCTGATCTACTTCCCACTCCCATTCTATTCACGCCGTCAACTCCTGGTAAACCCAAGCCTGAACTGGTCATACCTTCAGCACCTCGTGCACGTCGCACCAACACACGTATCAACTATCTCAAGTTAAACGATGGTCCTCAAAAGACACTCCGTGCGCTGGCTCCCAAGCCTAAGACGCGCTCCTCGTCACGCACCTCTTCCGCCACTTCCAAAAAATCCGTATCCAAACCTTTGTTTCAGGGGGAGATCACAGAGATTCCAGACGCTGAGGCCAAAACTCATTTTTGCTACCTTGCGGACTCAGATTCTCCTTAAACGCTTGCCAACGTCATGGCACGCGAAGACTAGTGAATTGCATGGGTAGCGCATACCCACGTGGGTTATGGGTATGGGTATGGTGGGTATGGGTACGGGTTCATCAATTGTGTGCTTTCCAAAACCCATACCCATTCTGCGGGTTATGGGTAGTCTGGTGGGTAGACGAGCAATCCGGCAATGGCCACCGCAGTAGTCTAGATTTGGCAATGGTGCCACAACAGGTTGAATTTTTCACTTCACTCAAACCCACCATGGCGCTTGATGATCCCCCTGCAGCAGCAAAGCGCAAAAGTATTCCTACGGAAAAGGCTCCAAAAAAGAAGGCACGGACTACAGCACCACAAGCTAACAAGAAATCAAGAAAGACAACTGTTGTATCGGAGGAAGAAGATGATGCTCGACACTCCAATGATGGAGTGGAGGAGATAGAAATTGAAGATATTGATGGTAACGTAACAACACGCCATCTCAATGTGGCATCAAAGGACAATGGGGAGGAGGACGACAAGGCAGAACTGGGTGAGTAAAATGACATGGACAATGCAGCGAGTACAAACTGATACGCCACATATAGAAAGGATGATGAAAAAATGGTGCTCACCCATCTATGGGTTCTTCCACGCCAAGCCATCAATCGAGTACAAGGGTGGGCAAAAGTGCCACACATTCAAGTGTGCAGCAAAAGGGTGCGGGCACAGGATATTCCGTTATCTTGACACGCGTGATGCACAGTCCACCGGGAACATGCGTAAGCATGCAGTGGCTTGCTGGGGTAAGGAGGCGGTAGAGATGGCGGATGAGGCTGGCAATGTTGACTCGGTGCGAGCAAACATTGTCCAAGGTATCCTCAGCAATGGTAAGATAACAGTGTCGTTCAAACGGAAGGGGAAGGGAAAGGTGACCTACTCGCATCGTCAGCACACGAAGACAGAGACGAAGTAAGTGCTTACCGAGTTGCTATGGTTGTCAAGGAGGCTAAAAAAAAATAGGGCGGAGATCGTACGTTGGGTGACGGAAAGCCTACGACCATTCAAAATTGTGTCAGATCGAGGCTTCAAGAGCCTCATGAAGACGGGAAGGCCAGGTTATTACTTACCTTCACCGACGACAGTCTCCCGAGATGTCAAGCTGGTGTTTGCGAAGGCACGTAAGCGTATGGCGAAGATGTTGAAAGAGTACAATGGCGACTTGAACTTTGCGACGGATGCATGGACTTCACCCAACCATTGGGCATTCATTGCGATAACCGTGCACCTAGAGATGAATGGCGAGCCCATTAGCATGTTACTTGATCTCGTCGAGGTTGCCCAGGTATGTTGATAGCTAATGGGCAAATTATGAATGAAATGCTCACTGAAACTGATTCTCTCTAGTCGCATAGCGGCCTGAACCTGGCAGCAGCCTTTGCGAAAGTGCTTGATGACTTCGGAATAGGTGATAAGGTCAGCAGTGCATGCGCATGGCATGAAAATAGGTTGAACTCACCAGATTGTATCCAGATCCTCAGTATTACTTGCAATAATGCCACGTCGAACGATGCAATGATCGAAGAGCTTGCAAATAATGTACTGACATACAAAGGCGAAGAGAATCGTGTTCGGTGCTTCGCACATATCATTAATTTGGTTGCAAAGAGTCTATTGAAACAATTCGACGTACCAAAGGACAAGAACCGCAATGCGATGACTCAAGCTGAGAAGGATTTGGCGGATTTGGCAACGGATCTTAATATGGAGGATCTTCAGACAAGGCTTGAGGTAGCAGCCAAGGACCAGGATGAGGATGATGACGAGGGATGGGTGAACGAACTTGGATCGATGAGCAATGTGGAATGGGAAGCTCACAGTGAGCGGGTTCAACCAGTGTCCTTAGTGCTTGTAAAGGTCAGTTGAAAGGAAAGATAAAGCCAACCAAGTACTCACCAAAGCCAACCAGCTTTGCAAAATCTTGTACAAGATCCTTCACTCCAGCACAATCCTCCTCCCTGCCTGGAAACGAGTGCTCAAAGTGCTCGGTTTGAAAGAGCGGATGATGCCGCGGGATGTGTCAACTCGTTGGAACTCAACATTTGATATGCTTGACTTCGCTTTGGAGTATTGAACAGCGGTGTAGAAAATGACAGAGGAGCACGAGGAAGTGCTGGGGACGTATGAGATGGCGAACAGCAACTGGAAAATTGTTGAACAGCTGCGCGACGTGCTACGGGTAAGTCCAATTATTTCCCATGCCGCAATTGGACGCTTACAAATGCATCCGCTCTGTGGCGCTTTTGCTTCCGTATTCGATTTTGGCCATGCACGAACAACTCTACCCTCCAGATTCTCAAAGACGCAACTCTTTTCTTCTCTCACGAAACACCCAATCTTGCCACTGTCATACCCGCCATGGATCACATTGACGAGAAGTTTGGCTCGGATGCGCTTAATACCTGGCTTCATCCTGCAATCCGCACCTCAGTTGCAGTTGCCAAACGCACCTGCGACCGGTACTACAGCCGCACAGACGACTCGAATCTCTATCGGGTGGCCATGGGTAAGCTACTTCAGCTTTTACAATTCATTTTATCTCACTGATACCAAATTTACAGTTTTACATCCTCGATACAAGCTCGCATACTTCAAGGATGCGGACTGGGACCCCGAGTGGCAGGACAAAGCTCGAACGCTGGTGCGAACAATTTACAATGAGAAGTACGCAACTCTCAATATCAATACTGGGGCATCGGATCCATCTGCTGACTCACATGAACGAGCCGACACAGCACCAGTGTGTTTTTATTTTTTTTCGCTGCTTAGCAGATCATACTGATCACGAAGCACACTAGAAACGCACGGAAAACATCTTTGACTCCCTTCCTGCACTTGCTGCTCCCATCACATGCGAACTTCGCAACGAGCTTGATCGCTACTTCAGCACCGGTCCCGAAGTCACCAACAATGTCATTCAGTGGTGGGTGGAGCGTTGCTCGATGTTCCCAAGGCTTTCGCGAATGGCGATTGACTACCTTACAATTCCTGGTGAGTCTTTCTTCATTAATAGGCTAATAATAGCTCGAACGCTGGACTAATGTTGGCCTCAATAGCTACTTCTGTTGCCGTTGAGCATATTTTCAGCCAGGGCCGACTTCTCGTATCCTCCATTCGCAACCGTCTATCTGCCCAAAGCACTCGGGCAATTCTGTGCCTAGGCCAATGGAGCCTTCTCGGGCTGATTATGGATGCTGATGTCACCAATGTTGCTCAGTTGCAGGACGTTCAGGGTGATGGTGATAATAGCAATGGCGAGTTTGACCTGGGTGATGATTGGGACAGGATTGATGGTTAGCTAACATCCGGGATCGTCGTGTATAGATCATGTAGTTGTTTTGTAATTGTCTTGTAGTGATTTCCACGTGTTTGGCATGTTTTACCTAAATAACCCATGGGTGACCCGCTGTGGGTCATACCCACAGCCTACCCACACAATACCCGTACCCAACCCGCAATCAACCCGCACCCACAGTGTGGGTATGGGTATTTCACGGGTTGGGTATGGGTTGCCTCTGCGAGACCCGCGGGTTACCCATGCCATTCACTAGCGAAGACTGGCCTGAGTGGAAAAAGGCCATGGACAAGAAAATGGCCCAACTCGATAAATTAGGAACGTACACCGTCTCCGACCTTCCTACCAGATGCAAGCCTGTTGGCTGCCAGTGGGTCTTTGCAATCAAACACGACGCTGATGGCAATATTATCAAGTATAAAGCTCGTCTCGTTGCTCAAGGATTCTCGCAAATCCCTGGCCAAGACTTCTTTGCCACTCACACCCCTGTCATGCGTCTAAAAACTTTTTGACTCATCCTTACCATTGCAGCTCACTACGATCTCGAACTCCATCAAGTCGACGTTATTGGAGCCTACCTAAATTCGCCCTTGGACAAAGACATCTACATGCGCCAAGCTCCCGGATACAAAGACGGCACCAATTGTGTCTATCATCTCCACAAGGCGCTTTACGGACTTAAGCAAGCTGGTTGCGCCTGGCATCAAGAGCTCGATTGCGTCCTCCTCGAGGCCATTGGCTTCACCCGCTCCCAGGCCGATCTGTGCCTATACTTCCACAGTACCAAGAACAAACTCACTCTCATTGGCACCCATGTAGACAACTGCCTTGTAGCATCCTCCAACCTCGACATCGTTTACAAACTCAAGAACCTCATGCGGAAATACTTCGACATTACCAACCTCGGAGAAGCCACTTTATTGGTTGGAATCCAGATTACTCGCAATTGCGCTGAGCACACAGACTCTATATCTCAGCCTCATTATATTGATACTATTCTTACCTGTTTCGGCATGAACACTTGCAATCCGATGTCCACCCCGCTCGAGGCCAATTCTGTTCTAGCTCCCAGTGAATCCGACAAAGATCTCATCACCGATGTTCCATATCAAGCCGCTATTGGATCTCTCATGTACGCTGCTATTGGTACACGTCCTGATGTCGCTTTTGCCGTCCAGACACTCAGTCAATTCAACTCTTCGCATACAGTTGCTCACTGGACTGCCGCCAAACACGTTTTCCGCTACCTCAAGGGAACTCGCAACTTTGCCATCATCTACGGCAACACCCCAGATTTTACCCTCAAAGGATACAGTGACGCTGACTGGGGCCAGAACCGCGCCAACCACCGCTCTATTTCAGGCTACGCATTCCTACTCGGTGATGGCATTGTTGGCTGGAGCTCCAAAAAGCAAAGCACTGTCGCTCTCTCTACCATGGAGGCCAAATACGTTGCTCTGGCTCACGCAACCAAGGAGGCGTTATGGTTCCGAACTATTCTCAGGGAACTCAACCTAGGAACCGCGGATCCCACTGTGATATTGACCGACAACCTTGCTGCCATTTCATTCTCTCAGGACCATCAATTTCATGGCCGCTCTAAACATATCGACATCCGTCGTTACTTTGTCCGCGAACGAATTCTCGATGGCACCATTTTAATCCCTCACTGCAGCTTGGAAGAAAATGTCGCAGACAACCTTACCAAGGCCCTTCCGCGCGTTAAACATTGTGAGCAACTCGCGCTCATGAATCTCGCAACTTGTTGAGTGGGAGTGTTGTAATCCCCGACGCTCTGACGTGATGTGCACTCGGCTGACCTCCGACTAGTCCGTCCATCCTCCAGTCTTGATCTCTCCGTCTCCGTATGTATCAGTTCCGTGCTCTTCCATTTTCTGCTCTACTGTATTATAGTATTCCGTCTCCGACATCTTCCACATCATATCCATTCCCCACATCGACATGTGCTTCTACCGCTTGTATCCTCTTGTATCCGCTCTCACCTCTGTTCATTCATACTTTCTCTAAGTTTGTGTTTTCCTTATTATATGGTCATTGGTATAAATAGCATGTACTGTAGACAGTGAAAATCATCTCTTTACTCGCTATCCACTCTCGTGTGCGCTCTCTACTAGCTCAAATCACCAAACTTCCTGTTCCCAGTTCACTTCTGGGTATCAATAGTATAGTGATTTCTGATAATGGGTACAGTGAACTTTTGCGCCCTGTTGTGCCTTGCTAAATACTTTGATTGCAAATCTAACTGTCCATTTGTGAAGTGTACTGTTGAGTTCTCCGAGTCCTCTGCTTGTTGGCAGAGGAAGGCAGACAAGTTTTCATGCACTTACATTATAAATCAAACCAATGTGGCTATGTGGGCCTGTGACAGGTCAAGATATGCAAATCAGAGACATGTTTTCATTCAAAGTCTCAACAATAATAGAGAGGATTTTAAGTCTATCTAGAGAGACAGCAGCAAGTAAGGGTAGATACTTGGATGGAGGATCACAAGTCCAATCAATCACGCCACTCTACTCGGTACAAGCAGCAAAACTGGGCTAAAGCCCACCAGTACATTCCCTGCAAGCAGTTATCCTCAGGTGCATGGTAAGAGGGGGGAGGGGTATAGGTATAAGCAGGAGGAGGTGGACTTGGAGAACGACTGTTGGAAGCAGGATAAGGGGGGGGATGTGGACTTGGAGCAGTACTGATGACTGGTGCATGGCCATCAAACTCCGAGGAATCATCTGCTAGTACCTCAGGAATTGCTTGCTCTATACTCTGTTGCACTCTTGGAACTGCCCGAGATTGCAGGACGGTAGCATGGTCATGGATAGAGGCCTCTCTATGTGTGTGGTGTTGCAGCCTTTGCTTGTCAGACTGACTGAATGAAGATTGTCAGACACCTTTCATTTGCAATAAAATCAGGAATAATCACTGCAGCTTTGTGTCAACAACTCCCATGCCTCTTGAAGTGAAGATGTTGTAGAGGAATGCGCGTTTTTCCGTGCTTGGTCTTTTCAGATGATGATTGCCAGGAGTATGTACTTTGGGAGGTTTCTGGCAGCCATATGGGATGGCAGACACAGTCACTGTATGGGACACACTAAAGATGATGGCAAAAAACAACATGAAAGGGATTGAGAAATGCATGACTCGGACAAGCAATATGAGGCGTTGGAAGGTGGTTTGGGAAAACAGTAAGACAGCTGTGACCATCATTCTAGTCAATGACTCGAAGTGAGCAAACTGTAGGACAACAAAGCACTTACCGACCTGTGCTGTGCTGTGCAAATACCTGAAGCCACACTGGGATTGAGGTATGGGAGTTGTAGCAAAAAAGACAGTTAGACAGCTACGACAATAATTATATTATGGTGACCCAACATTAGAATAACAATGTCCTCACCGGCCTGCGCTGTGCAAAAACTTGGGGCTATGGGGACTGAGGTACGGGGATGCTAGCAAGGGGATTTATATAGCCAATGTGAAGCCTATAGCTAGCTTCCGGAGCATCACAAACTTGAGAATTGCGAAACACTTGTTTCATGCTTGATGCGGGCAATGGCGAAAAAACAATAGGTTACATAGATAAGCTACAACCTACACATACGCCGCCAGCGTAACTCTACGCCATGGCTATAGATTATATTGATACTCATGTGAGCCGCATATTGTGGAATGAAATGCGAAAGGGGTGCAGAATGGAGATCCATGTATCTGAAACACGAATACTAAGAAAGGCAGTCCAAGTCGTTGACATCTGTGTTTTCCCCTGCCCCTTCAAACGCTCATTCCTTCTCTCACATGTTTCATCAACATCGTAATGTTCAGACGTTGCAGTGTTAGTTTGATGTCCAACGTCCACTACTCCACGGAGTATGAGAACGAAACCTCGTTGTAGCTTCGCGTGAGTACCCCTGTGTGGGCGTCAAAACATCAGGACAGTATCAACACCTACTTTTTATCGGTTCCGTGGTACAAGTGAGCCTACGTGGCTGTACTACTACATCATGAGACATAGTAGGGTGAAATCGCCACGCTGGTAGGGCTCATGTTAGTTTCTCGCACCTAGCTCTCCATTTGAAGAGTACTTCTCGATGGTCGGTCATCAAATGAAGAGGTCTGCTGCAATGAGGCGAAGTATTGATCTGCTAGACAATTCGAAGGAGATAATTCTTGGACAAACACCGCTGTAGTCTGTAGTATTGAACCATTGGCGCCACCATCTGGTATGGAGACAGTGATCCTGTGCAAGCGTGCCTGCACCGGGCTATGTGGAACGTGAGCTAGTCTGAGACTGCAAAAGCCTGATGAGCAGAAGTGTTGCGATCAGTGTTTGGGTCCAGGATCTCGGATGTTGGCTCAGGAGCTTTTTGTACTGGACCCATCAAACTTCACCACCGCAGACTCGCGCAGAGCACAGATCTTGCAGGAGTCCGCTAGCTCCCTAACCTCAAGCTTACCCGACAGCTCTCAAGAGAACAAAGATGCAGATCCAGAGGAGGTAGTATGCACACATCAATCACCCGAGTCCTTGCCAGTGATTGGCACCAAATTCACAGGTTTCAGATATCCAGCGTTCTCTCATGCCTGCTCCGCTTCCCTCGCTATGCTTCCAACTTTCTTTACTTCAGAATTTCTTCTCGTCAATGACGATCCTAAAGTCATCGGGCGAGTATCACAGTAGGGCCCAATGAATAGGTTTCCCGTCTCCATTTGAATTCTGAGCAACGCTCGAAAGCTAAGTCACCGCACATCAGCCTCTCCTATTATTGAGAAATAGGCGCTGAATAGGCTGCATATTCTTCGCATATTCATCAAATATGCACAAGAATATATAAAGATTATGTGAAAATAAAGACCGGATATTAATGGCCTATAAGTCATGTATTCTTCAAGCGGAACAATAGGTGGCCGCCATATATATTAATATTGATATTGCGGTTCTCGCGCTTCCATATGCATTCCGCTCGGGATTCTCGATATCGCGCGTATGACAATCAGATCTATATGCGCATGCATGCTGTACATACATATATATACATGATGTGAGAACAAGAACTAGACACATGATGTACTTGCTGTTGTCGTCGAAGGCGGTCGGCACTAAAAACCTTGAACGCGAAGTTCCATCAATGTCGATTAGTCGCGCGCGAGCATGCAAATTAACGTTCACAATCCAAATTTGTACTGGCGACATCACCAGATCTGTGTCGGGGGTTCGGCTCTGGGCATTCCCTTGGGAGATGAGCCGACTGGTGTCTGCAGGGAGAACAGATAGCAGTCGTCTGCGAGTCTCCAGTGAGCAAAAGATCACAGTAAAGACTTGGGACGTACCGAAAGTAGTGTACAAGGGTGGCTATCCAGTACGTGAGGTAACTTCGTAGACCAAGGTCAGAGAGCAGTCGCTCTGGCGTGCCTGGTTTCCCTGCTCGTCTTGAGATTTCATAACCTCATGTCGAAAAGCTAAATCAGACTGGACGCTCGGACCCGCGCGTGGAGACTCACTGAATTCAATTAGGAGCATCCCGTACCCTTTCTTTTGGTGTGGGGGGAGGACTACTATGCACGCGAGATTGTAATCATCGTAGGATACTTGTTCCTGTATGATCAATTGAGTACTCGGCTGAGGAGACTGAGTAATGACGACGTACTTTGGAAAAGAAGCCCAGCACGTGGTCACGCTGAGAGTCTGCATCCGTAAGGATGTAAAACAGGAGAGAAACCCGTTAGCGATCAATCACCGCGTGTGCACCATGAGCCAGAGACGAGTGCACAGGTTGGGAGCCTTGAAGTGCTAGATCAGCGGCGCAATTGCCTGATGAGGATGGCACGTACTTCCTTCAGAAGACTGAGCGTTACGCCTGCTCCAAGGAACTTGCAAAGATGCTCTGTGGAAAACTTGCAAATCGTGGAGATGACGTGCTTCTCGATGGCCTCGGATTGCGCATTGGGCTCAGTCGCGTCGTAGGGCACGAGAGCGGAGGCGAAATTGGTGTTATAAACCGAGTCATGAACGGAGATTGCAACCTCGAAGGACGTGCCATTGTTCACGACAGTACCGGCGATACCTGCCCACATCGGCTAAGGACAGGACGTGAGGTGATGAGCGTGTTGAAGATGCGATTGATCAGACACTCACGGTGAGGCTGGCAAAGCCAGCAACGTTTGGCCGTTTTGCAGCAACAACACTAGAGAGCCTGCGACGAAGGGCTTCTGAGCCATGGGACTGAAACTGGTGTGGGGGAGCCATGGTTGTTGTGAGGGTCGAGGGGGAAGACAAGTGGAGGACTGAGATAAGGCTTATATAGGAAGCGGGCGTTCGAGAAGACCAGAATTGGGAATGCTGGAAACTAAGTGGATGAAAAGAACTTTCTTTGCGTGTGTTGCGCGTACGTGCAGTGTACATGGAGATATGGGATAGAATAAACCAACCGCGCAGGTAAGATGCTCCATGCGAGTCTGAGCATGCGACACTTGATTGCGTTATAGCAAACTTCTGGTCAAATGGAAGGACGTGCAGCGTTTCATCCCAGAGAGTGCCTCACCAAGCCGAGAGCGCGTTTCACTTATCCCAGTCTCTGCGGTGAGTAACATCATTGTGAAGTCGCAGTCTGAGCATGATCATGATAACAAATTGCACACATAACATTCGTTCGAATTCAAGTATGTCAATCATATAGTATACAGTGCGCGCGCAGCGCTAGCTGTTGATGTCCTGCACACATTTCCTTACAGAATATCTCACCAATATTGGGCACCAAGGATATTTGCACAATAGGTAAATAATATCCAAGATATTTAACAACTAGCTTGTCCTTCACTACCTGAACGACTCTCGTTCGCAGAGAATCTTGTGGATGCTAGTAAGTTGACTCTCGAACAAGAACACATTCTCTGAGTACTTCATTTGCAGGAAGTGTTATGAAGACACTGGTACGACGTGGTGAACGATGGAATTGAAATAGTACAAGTACAACATACCTGGTACGACGTGGTGAATGATAAAGCACGTCGTACCAAGTCCATAACCGTATGTCCTGAAGCGCGCTTATTCTCCCCTCATTCAATTGCCTCTAAGTCCCGCCTCCGTATCTCGCCCTTGCCCCTTATCTTCCTTGCCCAGTCACTCGGGCGGGTCACCGTCTGACACCCCCCCTTGACCCGCATCGAGTCCCAACAACTTCATGGCCCTTCCGTGCAAAATTCTTGGTAGCAATTTCGTGAGAATGTCAGCTGTGTTCTCCTTCCCTGGAACGTGATGTACGTCGATCCATTTCTTGTTGACACAATCTCTAATGAAGTGAATTCGAATATCAATGTGTTTCATGCGGGTGTGGCCATGAGGATCGTGTGTACACGCGACGGTTCCATTGTTGTCGCAGAACAGAGTCGTGGCATGACGTTGCAGATATCCAACTTCCGCGAGGAGTTGCCTGATAAACAAGATTGGGCACGCAGCATGAGTGCACGCGAGATATTCAGCTTCGCATGACGATAGGGCCACAATTGCCTGTTGCTTCGAGCTCCACAAAATCTGCAAATTCCCCATCATCATGACATATCCCGAGACAGACTTTCTGTGCTCTCCTGACCCCCAGTCCGAGTCTGTGAACGCTCTGAATATTGGGTACGGATGATCCAGATGTCCAAGATGTATGCCAATTGACTGAGTTCCCTGTAGGTACCTGAGCAAATGTTTCGCCGCGGTCCAGTGTTGTTCGCCATAGTTCGACATGTATCTCGCTAGTTCTCGAACCGCGTAGGCAATGTCAGGTCGGCAGGTAGTGACGAGATACATGGCCTTTCCAACTACTGCGCAGTACAGAAGATCCTTCACACGGTTGCGTTCTTTGTTGGTCGTTGGGCAGTGGGTAGCAGAGAGAGATGTGTGTGGAGGTAGAGGTGTCGTTACGGAGTTGCAATGCTCCATTCCGAACGTGCGCAAGATGGATTCTATGTACAACTCCTGGGATAATGGAAGCGTTTGCCGACTTCTATCTCGCGTGACTTTGCATCCCAGTAGCCACATCACGTTGCCATTGTTGGGCGTCACGTCGCCATTGTCGGTGATTTCGAAGTGTGAGCTGAGTTGTTGCACTACAAGATTAGACTCAGCTTTGGACGTGGAGGCCAGGAGTATGTCGTCTACACTGGTCGCAGACATCGATTTCTCTTCGCCTTGTTGTCGAGTGTGGACACTCCAGTCCGACTGGCACCTCTGAAAACCGAGCAATGTATACTTTTTGTTGAACTTGAGATACCAGGTTCTTCCCGCTTGTTTCAAACCATAGAGTCCCTTGTGTAAACGCCAGTACCCTGAACCCGCAATCTCTGGACGGCGCATGTAGATTTCTTCCGAAAGAGGCCCATTCAGGAATGCAGTTTTGATGTCGATGTGGCGAAGTTCGAGATCCTGGAACGCTGCAATTGCCAGGACAGTGCGTACGGAGTCCCACCGCGGGACTGGAGCGAAGGTGTATGTGAAATCCTGACCTGGAATCTGTGTGAACCCCTTGGCGACTAGACGTGCCTTGAAACGCGCGATATGACCATGAGCGTTGCGTTTGATATGCAAAACCTACTTGCAGTCAACTGCTTTTCGTCCAGCCGGTATGCTGTCAATCTCCTCATACACTCCCTTCGCCCTGAGTGCCTCGAGCTCCTCATAGATTGCGGCTAGCCACTCGGTCCAGTAGGTACTGCGTTGGGTGTCTTTAAGCGACTTTGGGTCGGTGGCATCTGGATCGTCGATGTCCATTGGGTCATTTGTACTGAGGCACATGTTGTCATACTCAGCATCTGCGTGGAGGTAAATGGGGATGAGACTGGGGATAGACAATGTGCTGTGGATCTCGATTGCCAGGTCTTGACCGCGGACGAGAACAGCCTGTACGAGTGCATCCTGCATGTCCGAATTCTGCACATCCGACCCCCTCTCGTTCTCGGGAGTCTCAATGTAATCCGCATAGCGTGTAGGTAAGTTTATGGTCCTACGACCTCGACGCATGGCAAGTATATCCTGCGGTAAATCCGCGTCGTTATCACGCTCAATGGGAGCATCTGGCTGCAATGCAGTATGTCTCATTCATATATAATTAGATTCACGCATGTATTGGCGTTATAAATCACTTACCGATTGGCAATGTGATTTTCCAGCTCGTGAGGAGCATCGGGTATGGGCTCACTGGGAGTATGTGATATGGGCCCACAAGGGGCATGAGGTATTGGTCCAGGCACCGGATAATCCAATGGCCTGTCCATGAAACGACCGTCTATTTCTGTGATGAGATCATCCCACATGTTGGACCTATTGGGGCTGTACGTTGGACTGGTCATTGGTGCGTCGTCGTGGAAAGTGACATCGCAGCGAACACGAACAGCATGTGCGTGGGGAAACCATATGAGGTATCCGTTGGCGTCCGGTGTGTATCCAACGAAATGGCCAGCTTTGCCACGAGGTTGGAACTTAGAGAGAGAGTCTGAGTTGGTACGGCGAGCAGTGACGTGACATCCAAAAATATGGAGATACGACAGGTTGGGATGATGCTGAAATACGAGGAAGAAGGGGGTTGTGAAGGGTTCAAGTGCGGCGTGAGGAACCCGACACTTGAGGTGGACAGCGCAGAGCACAGCAAAAGGCCAGAACCAGTCCGAAAGATTGGCCTCAATCAACATAGCACGTGCCATGGAGGCGATGGTGAGATTTGCGCGTTCTGCTACACCGTTTTGGGGAGAGGTGTCTGGCACTATTTTCTCATAGATGATACCTACGTGCTCGCAGTAGGCGCGAAAAGCCCCCTCGACGTATCTCGGTGCATTGTCAACACAAATGATGGCAATCTTGAGTCCTAACAGTCGCTCAAAAGCGGCTTGAAATTGTTTGAAGCGGTTGAGCGCCTCGGATTTGTGTTTAAGTAGGGCCACGTAGATCCAACGCGAGAAGCAGTCAATGAATAAGATGAAAAACTTGAAGGAGCCGTAACAGTTTGGCAACAGTCCACAGATGTCGGTGTGAATTCGATAGAGAAGACGATCTGCGCGTAAATCTGATTTTCTAGGGAAAGGTAAACGTTTAATGTTCGCACGGGTGCAGACCTGACAGGATGTGTGATCTGATGAATTGGCCAGGATTCCATCTACGGCTCGATGTAGGCCTTTAACGCCTATATGACCTAGTAGGCGGTGTAAAAATCCTGCCCTTTGCCATTAGATGAGGAGGCAATTGGGTAACCATCAGAAATTCGATCCGCTAGAGAGAGAGACGGAGTGGTGATGCTGTTGTTGGATACGGGGAGAGGTTCCATATGTAGCAGGTAGAGGTTGTTGGGAAGTAATTTTCCGTCTACAATCTTCTTCCCATTGAGTGACAAGTGAAGCACTCCACTCTCCGAATGGCATGCTATTCCGCGTCTCTCCAAGCATCCCTGTGAAACGAGATTCAATCGCGCTGAGGGCACATGTAGAACATTTGATAATTTCAGCGTGCTAGGTATTCCATCGTGTGCGGCTTTGAAGAAGATGTCCCCGACGCCTACTGCTGCCGTAGAGTGAGCCGTACCGAAACCCTTAACCTGGATGGGCGTAATTGGCCTGTAATTGGTGAACAGCAATTTGTCGGAGAAGATGTGACGATTGGTGCCTGAATCGTGATAGCATTCAGTCATTGTGAGATAGTTCTCGAACGCCGCCTTATTGCATGAGATGTGGTCGATAGGGTCGGCTAGTGTATTGAGAGAAAAGAATTGTCCTTGTGACAGGGCAGCGGTGGCATCCTTGTCAAGCTGAATACTGGGATCATCGACACGTGTATCGGCACTTCCAGTATTCGCGGCGGGGAGTGCGTGGTAATTCAGTTGGCGCTGTCCAGTTCGTGGTTTCCGCTGCGAAGGCGGTAGGTGAATATCCTTCGGCCCTTTCCACCAATGTGAGTACTGTCCGCATTTCCCCCCTCCATAGGCAAAGCAGTCCTTAATGAGGTGACCAATGGGACGTTCGCAGTCTGGGTTTACACAAAATAGTTGCCCTTTATTGCCGGCGTGGGTGTGGGCGCGTTTTGCGGGGGGAGCCGAGGTGGCGGTGGCGACAGGTGCAGGCCTCTTCTTCTGAATAGAACTCGTCCCACAGATCTGCGCCAGAAACTCGGGTTCCCGGAGTCCCTGCGCCCAATCCTCCTCCTTGATCAATTGGATGACGGTCGACGAGCTGAGAGGAGTCCCATCCTTGTCGGCTGCAACTATCTTCTCTCGCAGCGTGCGCGTGAAAGCTCTCCATGAATCATCGAGCAGTAACAAATTTGCGAGTGTCTTCGCAAAGAACGTGTCTGGCATGCAATCGTTATCTTGATTGATGAGGTCGATGTACATGTTCCTGATCATCTCCGTCCATTTCGAGACAACCATTGAGCTTGTGCATTTATAACACATAATTGCCTGATGGAGAGCGGCAGCTCGGAGGCTGTTAACTGGCATGTATTCATCGCGTAACGCGTCCCAGGCTGCCTTCGCGGTCTTGCAATTGGCAACGAGGGGAACCTTATGCTTCGGGATAACGCGAACAAGCAGCGATAGCGCGTACTTGTTATTCTTCCACCAGACTTTCTCCGCTTTCTCCGCATCCTCTACTTCTTTCTCGTTTCCCGCGAGTAGCCGCGAGGGAACCCTGAGCTTCAGAACAGTTGGTGGCGCGATGTCTTTGGAGTCTTTGTCGATATACTTCCAAAGGTCGAGATCATCGAAGATAATCTCCGACTGCATAGCCCATTGTACATAGTCGTTCGTGTCTCCGTCGTCATGGAGTCTTTCGAGCTTCGATTTGTAGTCCCTCGAGGTTGATTTCTCAGTATCAGACATGGTTTATGAATAGGGGTGTTTCAAAGATGTCAAATGGATGTATAGCAACTGGCAGGGAATTTACAGAGCCTCGGGGCTCATAACCTGTTATGGAGACACTGGTACGACGTGGTGAACGATGGAATTGAAATAGTACAAGTACAACATACCTGGTACGACGTGGTGAACGATAAAGCACGTCGTACCAAGTCCATAACCGTATGTCCTGAAGCGCGCTTATTCTCCCCTCATTCAATTGCCTCTAAGTCCCGCCTCCGTATCTTGCCCTCGCCCCTTATCTTCCTTGCCCAGTCACTCGGGCAGGTCACCGTCTGACAGGAAGAATTGGAGGTTCCGTACGAGCTCAAATAAAATAAGTCAAAGAGAGCGTTGCCTCAAGCCTGTTGGCCCACGCCCCCCGACTCGGAACCAGCTTCCTCCAAGCACAAATGCATCAGGTACAAGCTCTAGTTCCAGTGTTCGAAGAGAGCATTGCCTCAAGACTATTGGCCCACGCCCCCCGCATCAGAACCAGCTGCCTCCAAGCACAATCACTTTAGGCACGAGCTCTATTTCCAGTGTTTGAAGAGATGCAGACGTTACTTTGAACTTTTCCCCGGTGACTTTGTATATCCACTCTGTACCTGTACATGATTATGATAACAAATTGCACACATAACGTTAACATTCGTTTGAATTCAACTTGAAGTATGTCAATCATATAGCGCGCGCGCAGCACTAGCTGTTGACGTCCCGCACATTTTTTTACAGAATATCTCACCAATATTTATGCCGTCGGAACTGTACATTAAATAAAAATGCGTCGCGCGCCCGAATGTGACCCCCGCGCGTCAATAGAAGGACCACTTTACACTGTCGTTTATGTCGCGCGTCGATAGCGTTGTTTGTCCAAGTGAGAAATCAAGGATGCATTCCGAGGGTGTGTATACTGAGTACGTACTATGAGTCCGTGGCTCGAAAAGTACTATTACACTCGAAAGGATCGGGGAATCATTAAGACCTGAAGTAGGAAATACCATATCAATCAAGCATTAAAGATGTGATAGAAGGGCAAACGAGTGACAATATCAGTAGTCCGTGTCAGGGGAGTGCAAAAGGAGAGAAAGTAAGTGTAGTGAAAAAGAATGTATACTCAATTTGCCCAAGGATCTGACATGTCGGAAGGTCGCTCCCACCTGCCCGGCGAATGATGGAGAGGCATGTTTGATGACCACGTCGCTAAGGCTGCATGGGTAGAAGGTGTCGAAGGTCCTGCAATAGGCGGAGGCGGAGGCTGCGATAGAGGCAAGGACGGACTGCCGTGCCTGATCCCGCTGGTCAACGCTTCCGAAAACGATGGCTGCGTTACAAATGATGTTGGCCTGCTAGTGTCCGTCGTGTCTCCAAACCCAAAGGCTGAGTTGACCGGGAAAAGCGGCTCAAAGCTTGTTGGCATTGTCGGACTCGGAGTTGGGCTGGGAGTGCGGCTGAATACTGGTGCGTTCTTGAACCTGTACGTTGGCCCGTTCGAAGTCTTGTTCGGCTTTGGAGGTGTTTGCGATTTTGTGTCTTTGCGCTTGATTGCAATTGGCTTGGGGCGAGTCATCTCAATCAGCTCGGTCTTTACCTTTGCAATGGCAGGCAGCTTGGCCACTAGCTCGAGAATCAGCGTATAGATTCAAAACAGTAAGCACGAAAGGACATACAAGCTCTGTCAAGCCGGCCCAATAGTGAGTTTCCCTTTCCTCCATTCGCAAGCCCTGATATGCAGTTAGTACGCCGTTATGAGGGTTTGACTCGGACTCTGAGAAAAGTAGTGCCTGGGCAACAGCAACTCACTCGGTGCCTTCAGTGGGCCTTCCACAATCTCAACCTCACTCTCCTGATCGCTGTCAGCCTCCATGGCTCGCTTTTTCCCTTTCGAGGCGTTTGCGAACGGCGGTGATGCACCAGACAATGACTTCAAACTCTTGCGGGTGGTCTGATTGGACAGAATATTGCCGCTGTTGTCCTCGCCATCGCTCAGGCTGTGCAACGGTTTGGAGGGCAGCCATGAGGTACGACGGAGTACATCAGCAGGCACAGGCTCTATCGAGGCTGGTATGTAGCAACTGAGTTTGGACATGACAGTAAGCATTACCACAGTTGCGCGCACCTATATGAATGAAGCTCTCTGACTTCCCTCGTCCCTTCCGACTCTTCACCCCATATAACTGCTCTCCAGTCGGCTCTGCTGATGTGTGCACGCACAACTTCCGAGACTCTGGGTAGCAAAGTACATAGGCCCCACGACCGTCAGCATGATCTCCTTGCCCTTTGAGGTACTCAAAGAATCCCGGCAGCGCATTCTGAAGTGCTCGATGAACACGCGCAGAGCTCCAGGCCCGGTCAAATGCCACGTTGAACTTGACTTGCCCCTCTTGCTCGAGCTCGTGCAGCAGGCCATCATTGGTGAGCGGACGAATAGGCTCATCAAAGATGTACCGCCCGCTCTCCTCCTATGTGGTAGATCACGAAAAGGTTAGTAGTACTCAAAATATCAGGATGAAAATCATACTCAGACTTACGTCCATGCTGATACAACCCTGCGTGTACAATACGACTGCCCGAACTTCAAAAACCGTAGAAGACCCCTGCTGAGAAGCTGACGAACTTGCTTTCTCGCGGCTGGATTTGTGTAACTTCAAGCCATATCGGAATACAAGTCGGTATGTCAGCATTTCTTAGAATTGAGATTTAGTGCTGATGCGTACCTTTGGCTTTCTTTTCATTGAAGCAACCACCTTTTGAGCTTTTGCGGTCAGTCCTGCATTCGCTTCTCTGTCAGCTGCGTAGAGTGCTGATTTTGACACCTGGACCGCGTGCATCCCCGAGAGTGAGTTGATTGCTGCTTTGAGCTGGATCTGACGTGCGTTTGTCACAGAATTTGAGTCTTCTGCATCCGAAGCACTGGCAGAGCCCTGCTCAGCCTCGCTCGACAACATGGCAGAAGCAAAAAGAGAAAGAAGATGTCAAATTTGCTATGTACACTGAGGCTTTTATCTCGCACGCCGCTGCATTAACATCACAATATCCCTGTGGGCCTCACCATTGGTTGTTGATCACTAGTACTGAGTTACATCAAACCGCAGAGCCTCGAGGCCTTGTAGCTCAGGCACATGTACTAGTAGTAAGAGGGGTAACTTGCGTGAAAACATGATTTATATTTGCTACTCTGCTAGTTGTACAAGTAGTTCTACAGCACGAGCCCAGAGCTCTGCACAAGGCCGCCAAATATTTTCAGCTAAGCTGACAGTAATCTCTCGGCGACCTCGGCGACCCGAGCGAAGTACCTCGAGTGTTGGGTATGTATTGTCTTCCCACTCATCGGGCAGTAGGCCATAACCGCCGGGTACTACTTGGCTATCCTGAATGATTACCAGTGCTGCTCGGAACACCTGCTCACTTTCACGTGTAGCAAATGGAGTCTCACTTTCAGGAACATCGACAGCCTCATGGTTGAAGTTGTGGCCGTGATTCTGCTCAACTGCTGCTTCTAGCTGAGTGATACCTGGGCGAGGGCTGTCGGGGTTGTCATCATCTGTGTCTTCATCAGATGGATGTCCAGCTCCAGTTTGGCCTGGTGTACAATGAGTCAATCTTCTGTGAACTCCGTAGTACTTGGCAATGATATCTGGATGTACGTTGGTGAGGTCATCAATGTACACCCCGTGCTTGGTCTGGCCAATGAATCTTAAATCCTATCATATTAAGTGGTGGGTGTAAGGTTGAGCACACATAAAGAAAACCTATCATTGACATACATTAGGACTTCGATGACCTGCAATGCCAGACAGAGGCTTTGCATTCCAGTCAGCACAGAACTGATCACAGTCATCATTGATCATGTCAAGAAATAGGAAGTGAAGAAGCCACATGTGCCGAGGGTCCTCAATGTTGAGGTGATGAAGACGTTCTAGACGGGAGAAGAAAGCTCGCCAACGGCGGGCAAACTGTGATCCTACTTCAACCCACAGGCGCTCAATGCGGGTGTTATGAGTGGATCTATCATAGCATCATAAGACCTAGCACACTTATTGACAGTTGATATGAGACTCACGATCCCCAGATGAATGAGCCACGGTTGGCCCCACGAAGTAGGATCATCAGTACGGCGACATCTTTATTTTCGCCGCCACGGTCTCCGCGTACACGAGACGGAAGGCCCCATGTATTTGCTGCGCAAACAAAAAGCTCTTGAACGGTAGAAGCTTTATTGTTCGTGCTTGCTCGCATCATGACTGCCTGGCAATGTGTATAAGTACTAATAGCTGTAACTAGAGTTATTAAAGTACACACTGTGCGGTCATAACCGTCAGCGCCCCCATGAATGACAATCCCCCATCGAATTAACTTATGATGACCATCAATATGCCACAAAGCGTTTGGTCGTGGAACCTGATACACCAACGGGGTCAACACGCTTAATAGATGCGACTACACGCTCCTGCTGTACACAGTATCCCTTCTGGCGTAGAAAGCCTATGAGGTAGCGTATGCCAGACTCCGGGCGGGCACTGCGGAATGCCTTGACTAACCTATCGAGGTCAGCGTCGGATATAGGTGTGAAAGCGTAATCAATGCGATAGCGGCGAAGAGATTGTCGTAGCGTATGTCGATGAACACCAACCATGCGAGCCAGTCGGGATACAGTGATTCGTCGAGAAGGGGACATGGCAGCATGAAGGTATGCTCTATTAATGATCTTCCGAGGCCGACCACGGCGACCCGATGCAGCAACATGCACCGGTTGGATAGCAGCAATGTCAAGTGTCTCTCTGACATCATATTGTTTGATTAGTTTGGGCTTTTATAGCACTGGAGCGGTCAAGAACAATACATACCGTCCACAAGCGGTTGCATGCATCTCCTTAAGCTGACTTCCGAGCTCACTCACAGCTTCTACACATGCAATAAGCCACTCCTCGGAAAGGCCTTCAATGTGTGCAATCCGGGCAAGCGCAAGGAGCAGCGGGCAGACGTCGTCGACAAGAGTATTGAGATGGACCTTGACACGTAAGGGATCCATGTCTGCCTGTCGAAGAACTTGAAATGCTCTAGTGTACGCTGTTCCGATAATCTCACAGGCAGCGTGGATATTTGCTGCCCATGCTTCTCCATTGTCTCGGTCGGGCAATCGTGGAAGAGTATCCGTTAGAGACGACATGCTTACAAAACAGTATGTAGGGTGTGTGAGTGATGAACGGCGTGAAGACAACAACATTTGCTTACTTGGATTATTGATCATTTTTGAGTTGGGCACGCGCCTACGCTGATTGTACGCCTTCGCCGTCTCCCTCTCTCTCGGAGCCACTCATCATACTCTGCTGGATATCACGAATCAGCATTTCCTCCCGAGAAAATGGAAAATCAGCGCTGCAATGGCAAATATACCAAGAGTCCCGATTTCTGCTTTAACGATGGCACAATCTGGATCCGCGTGAGTACATACCTTGTCTAGCTGTTGCTGCGCACTGAGCTCTCATTGTGTCACTTGGATGCACAGGTGGAAAGGACACTGTATTGCCTCCACCGTGGTATCCTGGAATCCCATTCGGAGACATTCGCGCAGATTTTGCCCATGAGAGGAACTGGAGGGGATAAAGAGGACAACCCTGTCTTCCTCGAGTCGATCACAAGCGCAGACTTCAACTATTTGGTCAGGCATATATTCATAGGGTGAGTGCACATCTTTCCTTGATGCTTGACAACTCACCTAATACGCATGCTGAAGATGGGTGGCACCTCCGCCGTATGACACTGCAATGCTGATCAGTCTCCTTAAGCTGGGCAGTCTGTATCAGATGAAACTGGTGCTCACTTTTGCCCAATACCATATCAAAGACGAGCCACGCATATCCCCAGCCACAAAGATTAACCTCGCACGTCGGTATACCATCCCAGATTGGGTCCGGCCAGCCTTCGAAGCACTAGTTTGCACGGGCCCGCTGCATATCACGGACGAAGATATAGATCAGCTAGGTCTTGTTACATATGCTATACTTACCAGGGCGCAGGCTGAAATTGCGAGAGAGCGACTGCGGCTGTCTCTTGCAGCTCCGCCTACTGTGCTTGGGGATGGCTGTGATGCACATGACCGCTGCGAAGGTGCTTGGAAGGAGTTCTGGGGAATCAAGGTTTCCCGTTGGTTAAATCACCCGGACAAGCCTCCTCGACTGTCAAAGACCTGCGAGTTTATTGAACAGCTCGGTGATATTCCGTTCATGAGGAGCCGGTGCCATTCGGAAACACTGTTGAAGCTTCGGGGAATGGCGCCGTTGAGAGCGGAGGAGCGGATCACTGAAGAGGGAGTTGAGAAGGTACTTGCATTTCATTGGTCGTTAGAGCTGTAATACGAAGTAGTAGTCCTCATCCACGAAATATGTTCACATGGCTATTTGGCGGTGGTGACTAAAAGTTTTCATTTTCTCCCCATGCAAGCACACAGGTTACGGTAAAATAAACAGGTGTCTCTGTAAGCCTTGTTATGAAGTTCTCGCACACTCATATTGCTTTTGAAAACCGTCGCGGCCGTAATATATGCGAAGTTGGGGAATGTGGCCTCAGCGCCTATGTACATTCGCGCGGCGCGCGACGCATTTTATTTAATGTACAATTTCGACGGCATAAATATTGGGCACCAAGGATATTCGCACAATAGGTGAATAATATTCAAGATATTTAACAACTATTTTTCAATAATAATGGACCCTGATGTGCGGTGAGTCCTGCATCACTGCACGTTAGCCCTGAAGTCCCATCGTGGATATTGCGTGTATATTAGTGATATCCATCCGATATCCACCCTATATCCATTCACACTTATTTCCATGCAATAAAAATGTAATATCCATATAAGCGCCCATAACTATAATCCAGACCCGCAAGGAGCGCCCGTCGGCAGTACTCGTAAGCACGATTATATCCTGCGGCCGACTCATCAGCAATTGGCGCATCAGGAGCGTCCAAATCGAGCAGGCGTCGGCCGCTTCTGATTACATTACACTTTGGTGATGGCAACTGAACCGGATGGCGCAGCTGAGAACAACGGCTGCATTGCTTTCAACATCGCACCAAGACACTCACAATGTCAGAAGAACCACTGGAATCTCGGCTCGCTTGGAACAAGGTCGAGCCAGTCATTCAGGGCGATCCGGACTCGCACGCTGCCCTTAAGCAAGTGATTTCGTTGGCGGAATCTTTCGTCGCGCTCAAAGACGGCTTCAATGGCAACGATAACATGTCCGCCAACATTGTCGATTTCGCCTGCACGGTAGAGATGTGTATCACTCAGGCATGCATGATAACCAGTGCGCAAGAGCTTTCCTTTGCATGCCGGAAGCTTGTGAAGTCTGTCGAGCTTCTTTGGCAGCGGCGCACCGAGCATATATGCATGCAATCGTAAGTACAAATGTATCTGCAGTTAACGAAATAACTGATGTTCGTGTTGTTAATGTCAAGAACCTCCCTGACTCTGCCGGAAACTGTCAATATCTGTGGTTCGCCTGCGCAGCGCTCTCTCGCTCGCTACAAGTGAGTATCATGAATTTGGTATGCGCTCTCATGTCTGAAGATCAACAGACAAACTACTCTCGATGACTACTTCACTGTGACACAAAAACTGCCACATAATCAGCGCCGTGCCATTTATCCGCAGGCTCAACGGTCAGTGTCTTACCTCCAAAACTGCACGGTATGAACAGCTCTCACACATTCATTCACAGACTCCCCTCGTATCGCCAACTCCCAATTGACATTTACTTTTACATTGTCGCTCCAGTTTTGAGATCCAAGTATCCGGCATTGGACGTGTTGTCGGCGCCGTCTGGATATCATACGAGCAAGCGAGCTGGAATGTATGATCTCAAATCACTGTAATAGACATTATACGCACAACAAAGTATATAGCATGATTATGAGTGCACTCTGTTGCGGCGGAGGACTTGGAAATTGGCTCACCAGGCATCGAATAAGTTCCATTTTACGTATACACTCTGCGCGTGACTGGATAGAATGGGCACGTACCAATAGCGACAGTCAGCAAAGACCATATTGCCATGTCTGTACAGAGTGCGAAGCCCCACTGCACTCAGCGTACCAGCGCGCAATCCTGACATTCCAGTCTACTGATTAGCATACGTTTCCGAAATATATGACAGTCCCAGCGTAGAAAAGAGACAACATGGAGGACATGACGATGAAGCGCGAAGTTACATTGCAGCGGGAAAGGCACGACCTGAGAGTTCACCAATGTTCGTCAGCACGTTCGTCTTTGCAGCCTTCCTATGAGGCAACGTCCGGCGCCATTCTTGAGCGGTTTTGGGCTGGACTTTACCGTCCAGTATCGCCTTGCAATGGTTCACGAAGAACTGCTCATTCCTGGCACTCCAGTAGTCGAGGTCCACCCCCGATTGCGACCATGTCGTTACAGTTGGCCACCACAACCGATACGCAGTACCCGAAGGGCCATTCTCGGGGTGTTCTGAGATATAATCAGCATTGTGATTTGTCCAAGAAACATGGTACTTACCCGGCATGACCCTGTACACTCCGCAGATCACATCCTCTTGATGTGGCAATAATACATCGTCCACATAGTCCAAGCCGTCTAGTATACGATGGTTACACTGTGTTTGGAACCCACTCGGACCGTCGTATACCGCTGAATCGTCTGCATAGGCGTCACGGGCCAGTCGCCACAGCAAGCCGCCCCGTAACAAGGCAGCGCGACCCTGAACACTTTTGATGACCTCCTCTCGATATTCGAGGTAGTCCTCATAGTCCGCAATCGTGAACTTGTGACGATGCTCGATGAGTCCGAGCCCTAACGGTACCAGGTTGAAATAAGAGGGCATCGGGGGAGTTGGCTGAAGCACCGTTGGGTCCGCGATTGACTGCAGTGTGTTGAAGGGCACTCCCCATCTGAGCAATGCGCCAGTCACATCATCCAACGAGGGACCAACCCCGGATCGTAGGAGGTGGTTCACGGTGACAGGGTCGGCCAGGCAAAGGGAGAATGATACATCGTTGGCCTGTGGATCCCGAGCGTACACAAAGTAGCAAGGGTGTTGCTTGTTGTCCAGTACAGTCCGAACAATGAGGTCATTTCGACGGTGCAGCGGATGTCCTAGGGCAGTACCGGGCACAAGATCCGTGAGCATGGGTGGCGGCATTACAAAGTCGCGCGGGTTGGCCTCGAGGTATGAAAAGAGTTCACACATTGGTGTGCGATACCCAGGACCAACCTTCTCATTGATGACCCCCATAAACTTGTATATCTCTTTTTCTCGCGACGTTGCCTCTTCATCCACGTCGACCGTCACCGCTGCGGATGTGAGTATGCCGTAGCGATAGCTCAGAGCCTGGTCGAATGCAATGCCTTTCCTCTGCAACAACTCGGGTGCACCAGACTGGGGCATTTGAGTGGATGAGGATGTACTTCCACTGGTGGAAGCAATCGGCTGCGGAGCCAGGGGAGGGGTGCGAGGTTGACGTCGAGGAGAGTGAGAACGACGTCGAGGCGAGCGAGAACGACGTCGAGGAGAGGGAGGGCGACGAGGAGGAGAACGAGAGCAACGTCGAGGAGAGCGAGGGTGACGAGGAGGAGAACGAGAGCGACGAGGAGGAGAACGAGAGCGACGAGGAGGAGAACGAGAGCGACGTCGAGGAGAGCGAGGGCGACGAGGAGGAGAGGGAGAAGAAGGCGACTCAGGCGATGTCTCAGCCTGAGGACTCGCAGCCATGGGCGGATTCTGTAATCGCGGTGCGTCGTCAAAGTAGTCCCAACTTTCCACCAATTCCTGATCCTCGGTCGTAGCAGATGGGTCCAGCTCCTCCCAAATGTCGAATTCGTTGAACACCGCATTGTACCTGCGTTGCGACCGAGCAGTGTCGGCCCACAAGTCGCGCCAGCGAGGCTTTCCGACAAGAACTCTGTTCCAGGCGCCGCTGCTGTTGTCTGACTCTTCCCATCTGAAGACTTGGCAGTTGTGGCTCTTGTTTGGGAGTTCGAGATTGGCATGCAGCACCTCCCTTGCTTGCACACGAGCCTTCTGCGCCGGATTCATTTGGGCGAGTTTCGCTGCACTAACCTTCTCTCTCCTCGCAAAGAACTGCTGGGGTGTTTCACCCGGTGCCTGACCAGTGGTCGAACTTTGTCCTCGCGTGGCGACATAAAGAGGGCCAGGTGGGCGTGTCACGTTGCTCACTTGCGACGAGGTGGCAGGGGGCACATGGACAATGTTTGTGGCTTCAACTGAGGACGGCCAATGAGTGTCAAGTGAGCCCCAAGCAGAAGACGAGGATGGTGCTGAAGACGGCCAATGAGTATCAAGTGAGCCCCAAGCAGAAGACGAGGATGGTGCTGAAGACGATGAGGGGCCGCCCATGGACTCCACGCCTACAACATCACGAGCCTCTGCGACTTCTTCGTCCCATTCGTCCCAAGCGAAACGCGTTGCAGGCTGTCGAAGTGAGGCTTCCAACTCAACTGCTGAGGGCAGATACTCGTTGGACCAAGGGTGCTCAGAAACTGCTGGGCGCGGTCCAAAGTACAGCCAGACAGGCAATTGAAAGTGGTTTATGAGATCCTTGAGGTTCTCAAGTGTTGACCCCATTGCTCCGACGGTGACGTCGACGACAAGCCCCAATCTATCAGTGGTTGACTGGTCAGCCTTGTCGCCGACCAGGCAAATTGTAGACCTGCGCAACATGCGTGCCTCGTGTTCCGAAACCAGCTTCCTATGTTGCAATGTGTCCAACCAATGTTTAGGCAATACATGTCCCGCGTATGTCACCTTCGAAACGTTAATCCTGAAGACTCCTCGCACAAGGCCCAGGAACGATTTGGCTTGTTTTTTTGTTGGCCAGCTGCGATCGTAGTTATAATCTTGTGGCCAGGGAAACGTGTTACGATCTATCTGGACGAGGAGAGGCGTATACGATCCTAAGGGGAAAGTTCGCTTCATCGCGTCGAGGACTCTGCGCAGGAAAGCCTCCAAGTCGCGCCACTCTTGTACATTCTCCAGCCTCCACTGGTTGTCGTTGCCTTGGACTACCTTGATTCCCGCCAGCGGTTGCAGCAGACCGGTATACTGTGTCTCTCTCGGCGTGACCGCGGTCCAATAGTGTAATTGGTTGGCCAGTCTCATGTAGAGCCATGGCCAGGGCAGCGGAAGGCGACCAATGTTTTTTGTGAGGTTTTCCGGCGCAAGCTTCGGGAGAGTGGACATGTTGGGAGAGACATAGAGGCCAGGGTAGCGGGGGATATTGGTCTCAGAAGCCCACAATACCGAGGGCTTGGGCAGGGTTTGGGGGAGGGTCGACATATCAGCGCTGCAGGGATATTAGTTTGGAGGCACAATCTGATCAGGGTAGGACACTTACAACTTGTGATGGGGTCGGTGAGTAGCGAGTGTCTACGGCACAAGATGTAGGGAGAACTTGGCGACTATTGACAGATGCTCCGCTGTCGAGACAGTCAACGGTGAAGACTCCGGTAGCAGATACTCCGCTAGCGTGAGTGTATGGAGGGGAGGAGGAGGTACTGCTGGTGGTGGAGGACTCCGGTGGCAGATTCTCCGCTACCGTGTCTGAGGACGTGTGTCGAAGGTCGTCGTCGAGATGTAGGTGCTGGGCGAGGACTACGGTGGCAGATTCTCCGCTACCGTGTCTGAGGACGTGTGTCGAAGGTCGTTGTCGAGATGTAGGTGCTGGGCGAGGACTACGGTAGCAGATTCTCCGCTACCGTGAGTGTATGGAGGGGAGGAGGAGGTACAGCTGGCGGTGGAGGACTCCGGTAGCAGATGCTCCGCTACCGAAAGTTGGAATGTGGGTGGTGGTTGTGGTGGTGAAGGAGGAAGACATGTGGGTGGTGTTGATATTGGTGGTGGTGATATTGACGGTGGTGAGATTGACGGTGGTGAGAGCAAATGAGGAGGAGGAGGAGGTGGTGGTGGAGGAGGAGGAGGAGGAGGTGGTGGTGGTGGTGGTGGTGGTGGAGGAGGTGGTGGTGGTGGTGGGAGGGCGTTGCAGGAGGAGGAGGTGGTGTGGTCGTCGTGGTACGTGGTGGTGGCAGTGAGAGTGGTTTGGGCGCCTGAGATTGAACCTTGTTCTATGGGCGCTCCGCGTTATAGATTACATTACCGACAACTTGCCAGCGCATTGTCGGGTTGCTTTTGCGCCCTCTACCTCCGACCACGACTACGACAACATTCACTACCACAACCACAACCACTGCCTCGTACACCATCGCAGCAGAGCATCTGCTGCGATGGGTCGTATGATCACCACCTTCTTTTCCGCACCACACAACCACTACCACTACCACTACCACTACCACGTCGACCACAACCACCGCCTCGTACACCATCGCAGCGGAGCATCTGCTGCGATGGGTCGTATGATTGCCACCTTCTTTTCCACACCACACAACCGCTACCGCTACCACTACCACTACCACTACCACTACCACTACCACTACCACTACCACGTCGACCACAACCGCCGCCTCGTCCACCATCGCAGCGGAGCATCTGCTGCGATGGGTCGTTGTCCTCTACCTGCGACCACGACCACCACCACGACGTCTACTACCACCACCACAACCACCGCCTCCTACACCATCGCAGCGGAGCATCTGCTGCGATGTGTCGTATGATCACCACCTTCTTTTCCTCACCACATACCTGCGACCACGCCCACATCCACGACGTCCACTACCACCACCACAACCACCGCCTCCTACACTGTCGCAGCGGAGCATCTGCTGCGATGGGTCGTTGTCCTCTACCTGCGACCACCACCACCACCACCACCACCACGACATCCACTACTACGACTACAACCACCGCCCTATACACTGTCGCATGAACCGCTCTCTTCACGGATCCGCATGCCCTCGAGCACATTGCTACAAGACACTCCCCGAAGCTGCTTACTGGGACCCTTCGTTTCCTACCGGCAACAACGCCAGGGTCGATATCCTGTCGGCTTAACCGTCGACGGATATCGGACACTGCCCTGTCGGCTTGACCGTTGATGGATTTCGGCTGAGCACTCACGGACATCTGAAGGGGGCGAGCTGCAAAACACTCCTTCTCCCCTGTACACTCTCCACCCTCTCTCTCTCTCTCAAAACTCGCATTCATTTGCAGATTCTCGGATTTGTACTGGAGGGTGTTACTCCGATCATGCTTTGTCGCGCGAGCGCTTCTATGTCACGTGTCTCCTGCCTTGTTAGGAAAGTCAGCCTAGACGTTGCGCAAGTCAAGACGTCTCATTGACTGTATGCTGCCACCACTCGCCGCCATTGATCACATTTTCTCTGATGCCACACAAGACTCTCTGCCCATGTCAGGAATGTCAGATTGCAGGTGGCCAATTTCACACCACCGAGCAGATTCGACGACATCTCAAGCGTGAGCAGCTCTTGCAGCGAGAGATTGAGCAATCTTTGGATGAGGAACCCAAGAGAAAAGCCAAGACAGCCCATGCTGTCGTCTCCGAAGCGCATACGCAACCTGCAGATCATATGACGCAGCAGAGAGAGTGGGAGGACATGGGCAATCCCGCAGGGGACTATGAACCACCGCCTGTGAGTTACCATCATTTGTTGTGCAGCAAACTCAATGTACTCAATGCAAGTAGACTTGTTCAGACTCAAATGAAGCTGATGGTGAAGATCCGTACCTGGATGAATTGTACCTGGATCCATCTAGGGCTTCTGGTAATGTCAATCCCCGTGATCACTGTGCGCAATGTTTCTGATGCTTCCAATCTGGCAGATTCCAATCGCTGGAATGACCATGAGCATTTCTCTCGATCGCCTTCTCTTCCGGACTGGCAGTCCTCTCAAAGCCAGTCCCTTGAGACAGAACAAGATGATGAAGACGACACCACCTCTGACAATGCTGGGCTCAACCTAGAGCAGGACCCTCTCTATGTCGACCTTGAAAATATTTTTGACGAGTTACACCAACCGCCGGATGACATGTTTGCCCGGGGGTCAATCAGGATTTACCGTCAGCTTTCTACGAGGATCCCATCATTCGCAATATCTACCTTCGCGTCTTTCTGGACGCAACATTCAACCACGCCACCCACGAATCTGTTCAATCTCAGCTCGACGCTCACCACCAGACACTTAAAGCCTGTCAGGAACGCGGTTTGGTCATTGCGGGGCTCGACACAATGGCGCGAACCATTCGCACTGTTGAACGACGACTAGGCGTTGACCCTGATTGTTATCTGGTATACTATTTTGTCTGCGATGTTTGCTGGAATCGTCACCACCCTGATGAACTCAGCACACTAGCCTCACCAGCATGCTAACGAGACGACTGCGATGGCCGTCTCTATACCGTCAAGCATCTTGAGAAACAAGTGAAACGCGTGCCCAATAAAGTCCTAGCCACTTGCCCCATCATTCCACAAATCCAACGCATGATGCTGCGTCCAGGAAAGTACAAAGAATTTCAACACTGGCGTACTGCAGACGATGAGCCAGGACCGTGTGCACCGGATCGCCGAGAGGGATTGGATGCTTTTCCCGATCCAGATGCACCTCTGCGAGACATCTACGATGGATGGGCTTGGCGTGCTGCGCAAGCAGGGCTATCACGTAGGCAAGGTGGTGAATGGGGCGTTCAGGACGTGGACACCACACAAATCAACCAGCGGTTTGTCTCGTTGCCCAATGGGCTACTCATCATGATCAACATTGACTGGTATGCCACCTCTTGCTGCGCTCTATGGTGGTCAATTTTAATCGATGCCACAGGTTTACTCCCATGAAGACCAACAATTTTGCGAGCAAGTACTCGTGCGGGGCCATGTACGCTACCATCTTAAACAATCCAAGGCAAAAGCGGTTTCATCGCGATGAAACCGTGCTCCTTTGCGTCATACCAGGACCTGGCGAGCCCTCACTCGAGCAGCTTAATGCCGTCATTGAGCCATTCGTGGCTGACATGTTACAGCTTGGTGATGGTACGCCCTTCATCTCAGTCTCATTTGCAGCCATCTGATTGAATGGCAGGTGTTCCGCTGAGAGCCCACAGTGTAAACGAGCGCGTGCTTACTCACGCGTCCGTGTTCATAAATTCTTCAGATTTACCTGCAAGTCGCAAGGTAACCGGGCTCCGATCGTGTACCAGCAAATACTTCATGTGTCCGTGGTGCTGTCAAACGGTGGCATCGCTCACACACGAGGACTGTTTCACTCCACAAAGTGAGTCAATCTATAAATTGATTGACCTTTGTCAGATGTACATTTGCGGCCTATAGAGTTTCAACCGCGTAAGGACTGGCGATACCTGAAATACGCATTCTTAGCTCGAAACAAGGACGCTGCAGAGCGCGAGGAGATTGCTCGAATGAAAGGTATACGATGGTCAGCACTTGACGAGCTGCCCGGTTGGCTGCCAGCACAAAACTCTCCACTAGAGTTCATGCATGCCACGTTTCTTGGTAAGATGTTTGTATTCGTGGATGCAGGCTTACCGTACTTACTCTTCGCTACAGGGGAGGTGCATCACGTCATGCAGGAAATTATAGTGGGTGGAGGAATGCTCAATGCACGCAATCGCCACGATAAGCCAAAGGAGAAGTTCACTGCTTTTTTGGCATCAATAGAGTGGCCTGGGTCCATTGGCCGGATACCTGCCAAGGTGAGTCACCGGGATGTAATCATATCAGCATTTAATCGACCCATTGTGTAATGAGGTCGATGAGGGAACCCTGAAAGCAGATCAGTGGCGAAATTTTGCCAATGTTCTGCCTGTGGCTCTGTATTGTTCCTGGCAGATTGACGGCAAGATTCCAAACACTGATGCACCCAGGTCCAAAGCGTGAACAAAGGCAGGCCAAGCTGAAGCCCGAAAAGAATCTCTACTTGCAGGCCGCCGCCGCGAAGTGCGTGCACTTGATCAGAATGTAACAGTCGAAGACTTGCAAGACAGCGACGACGAGGGGGCCCTACGTGAGGATCAAATCAAGATGAGTCGTAGCTACAGTGACCATTACGGGAACATCCTCAACCACTGCACTGCTGTACGGATCTACGCGTCTCGGTCTATTACACCGAGAGAGGTAATGCGCGCTGGCAAAAACCACAGTCGCGCGTGTGCCTCGTGGGCACGAATGGGGTGTCATTTGACACCCAACTTTCACCTTTCTGAACACAATCCTGACTTTCTACTAGCATACGGCCCTCCATACGGATACTGGGGCTATCCAATGGAGCAGCACAACGGGTTTCTCAAGCAGTTTCGCCACAACGGACATTCTGGTGGAGAGCTCGAAGCAACCCTGATGCGTGGCTGGATCAAATATGGCCTCATCTCTGATCTGGTTACACACCCCTGCCTACGTGTATACATGTGTCTGATGATTTATAGGTGAACCACCTTCGATCGCTAGAAGACCCGACAGACTGCGACCGCCAAATGATCCAAACGCTGGAGAATTACCAGGGGGGGGGGGGCATAAAGGCACGCGACGCAACACGCTCATGAATGCGAT
This sequence comes from Cytidiella melzeri, assembly GCA_022592445.1. Classification (NCBI taxonomy): domain Eukaryota; kingdom Fungi; phylum Basidiomycota; class Agaricomycetes; order Polyporales; family Irpicaceae; genus Cytidiella; species Cytidiella melzeri. Next base: position 64,238 of record JABYQR010000055.1, on the reverse strand, counting down.
GGCTGCCAGAGTAAACACAGCTGAGGGTAAGATTGAATGCATTTGAGGGTATCTTGCTCAGTTGATTGGATGTAGGTTCTATCGAATATCCGTCCCGCTCTCACGCCATCAACCTCAAAACTGATGTTGCCGTGGCGCCAGGCCACAATCTCTATGCCCTCATGCTAATTTATTTGCAGAACCTTTGGCATGCCGAGTTAGCCCTTGTGCCAGACACGGCACCTGCAAACATGGGCGAACCCTTTGTTTGTTCTTCCGTTAGGATGTACAGTCATGTCTCATTCAACGGCATAAAGTATGGCTCTGGTGCCAAGCACGGGGGTAAAGCATATCGCCATGCGTACATTGACGGACGACAGCCAGTTTGCATTGCAGCTGTACTGCATGTGAAGCATCTCCGAGCAGATGCCCGTTTAGCACCACTGGAACATACTTGCGCGGTAGTGCAGCGATTCATATCAGATCCTCATACACCTGGCATGCCCTGGGATTTACAGTGAGTATGTCTTCCCTTTAATATACGGATCTCACTCGTCATTGCTAGTGCGATAGATCTAGGTCTGGCCATATGGAAGGCCAACTGTTTAGCCCCCCCCAAGCTCGTGCCAATCACTCGAATGTGTGCACAATTTGCGTGTGGAACACTCACTTACAGGACACAGCGTGAGTTTTGGGTCACAATGTCTGTATGTCATGTAGGTCAATTCATGCTACGTACTTGACAATTGGTTATCACAAACTTGCTATTACTACAGGACGCACAAGAGCCGGATCTCGCTCTTGGAGGAGACGCAGAAGACAATCTTGACTAAGCTGACGCGTACATGTCATCGTCTTGACTGCCATCCTGAGAGTATGTGTAGCGCGGACTACCTTCGTCGACATCACGATTGGCGTGCAAGTTGTCACCTAGGCCTCTGTCCCACACTCCCGTATGCTGGCCACTTCTGAAGTGCGCTCTCCCATCAGCCCAATTACCTTCACTGTGCCTGTCGCCAAACTCCTCTCTGTCTCTCGCTCTGTCGTCACCAAATGCCTCGTGCTCGTTACCCATGGCTCCACCAGACTGACTTTCCATGTGTTGACCTCGAAGGTCATCCACGTGCGTACCATTTTGTTCTTCATTGTAAACAACAGGCTGGTTCGATGATGCGTCGAGCCTCGCATCTCATTGGCTGCGACGCTTGCTAATCGTGGACGGATGTAGGTATCGTTGTCCTGGTTGGAATTCTCACGTTGCGCTAGCCAAGCAGCATCAATGTGAGTACGATCAATGCTATCTGCCGCGTTTGCTCGACCTCGCTTTGGCAGCGGAATGTCGATTGGTTCGCCCAAGATGTGTGCATGTCTACTACCTGAGTGTGAGTGCAAATCCAGCTTGTTGAAGAGTGCATTGATCTGACAGAGAAGTTAGAGTCGGCTTGAATGCATGGTTGTGTGTTTGCTCACCTCTTGCGTACGGTACGTAGGCTGCCTTCTGACCCACGGTTGGGAAGAAGGCTTCTTCTTTGATCCAGTGTTCCGGATACGACCAGCAACTGCCTGCGATGCTTGAGGATCATCACTATCAGGCGACAGCCGGTTGTTGTTGCCACGGGTAGGTGAATCATCTTCTGCTGCTGAGTACTCATCTGACTGGTATTTGGCTAGGAACATCCAGTTGTAATCCGGTCCCGCAATCTCTGGAACCTTGTCGCGGTTTTGAATCCTAGCTTTGACTTTCTACAGGTAGCTTGACTTGTCAAACACGGTGTATATGGAAAAGCTGAGTACACACCGTCACCCTGCGCTGTTTCACGCGAGCCTCGCCAGCTAATTTCTCTTTCTCCTGTGCAGATTTGCAATCCTTGAGCCATTTGTGGTGCAGACTCGTCCAATAAGTCTGGGTTGCATTCTGCAATTCTACTACGGTGAGAGATGCAAAGAATTGCTCGGCGTCAACCCCGCGTGGTACCATGTACAGCTGCTTCCCTTGATTCTTGGCTTTTTCGACAACCTCGTCTCGCCAGGATATCTCATTTGGCAACCAGGCAGACCAGATTGGACGCAGGCGGCGAGAGTGATCAAGAGGATCATCGCTGGTCCAGACTCTTCCATCAGGAAGATGCGGCGTTGTTTCATTCGAGCTGATGACGGTTCCCATCAATGTCCTCATGACAGCGCGAATGAGTCCCTGCAGCAGACGTAAGACACGGTACGTCTGCAGATGGCATTGGCGATTACATGGTACTCACATTTATCATTGGCTCTCTAGTTCTCACTACTCCTCCTGACACAGATGCCGCAGAACCAGACGCAGACATTGCACTACCGTCCCCACCGGCCGCAATGTAGGCACGTATCTCATTCATTTCACAGCGTAACGAGGTGAGCTCTTGCCGTGTCAACTCCTCCGTCTCTCTTGAGCCTTGATAGAAAGCATACAATTCATTTGTGGTACGCCGGAGCTCTGCCAAGTCCAACGAGGTCTCCCTACACTGCTTTGCAAGCTTGCCAATATCTGTCGTGTTGAGATTTCCTGTTGTTTGTAAGTGTCTCAACGAATCCTCGAGGGACTTCATTCTATCACTGATAGCTTTCACGGTATTGGCCGTATTGGCAGAGCTAGACAGTGGGCGAGGTTGCATATCTACGGCTCCGAAGGTCATGGCCATGGGCTGTCGGCTGCTGGCACGTGCGCGAGAAGACATAGGTGAGTTATTAGGCAATGCCATCGCGGAAACAACGAGACCAGACGGCTCAATCGAGGGAGTGCGCGAACGAGAAGGTGTTATTGACAAGGGACGGCGAGAATATGAGGAGGAATGACCAGGCCCTAGGGAATATGGACTGCTGGACATGCCAGGTGGGTTATCAGTCGCGGTATGCGCTTGTTGCTGATTGGGTGGCAGGGTAGACAAAGGTCGAGCAATGCGGGAAAATGGATCGTTGGATGGAGGGTATATTCGGTTGGGATGCGTGTCTGCCGAGGCATGCATATAATCTTGCGCATGAAGCTGAGCAGGAATAGACGAGGCGCAATGCGAATGGGAGAATGGAAATTGGAAACCGGAGAGTGGCTGCGACAAGGAGGTACGAGCTATGGGCTCTGATGAAATACTTGCAGAGCCTGGACTTATAGGGCGTTGTAGGGCAGGATATCGATTAGAAGGAACTTCAGCTCCGGAGGCTGACGAGGGTGGACGAGTCTTTCTTTTGCCGAGAGGGCTGGTAGCGGGATTCGTCTGAGACATAGTGAGACGACGCGCGGGGAGCAAAGTTGTGGGACTGGACGGCGCAGACCAAGCTGGGGGTGGGAGCAAGGTGAGCTCAACGTTCGAATTCGCAGCAGCTGTGTGCATTACTGATCAGGATAAATCCAAATTACTAGTTGTGTTCATGTCGCACGCGCGCGAATCACATTCATCATGTGTCGTCGTACGCACGCGTACTGTACAGTTAAGTTTGATATCGATGTCGACGTCGACGTCGCGCATGCAGCACAATCCTCACGATCGCGAGTATACGTATACGTATACTAGCTATAGCTATAGGTACATGTACATTAGTATTACAGGTCAATGTATCCTGTACATGCATGGTCAGCTCGCGCGTGGTGTGCAATGGCATAGTGGCCAAAAATCAATTAAATTCTGAATATTAATATACTGCCCGATTATAATTATCGCTGATCAGGCGTCTACGTGGATATTGAATGGATACAGCATGGAAATTCCAACTATTCTTGGCTCTATCCACGCAATATCCATTCTGAGAAGTGCATGGATATTGCGTGGAAATTTTCCATATCCACGCAATATCCATCGTTGATATTCACGTCTAACGTGCAGTGCATGCGATTACGACAACGATAGGTCAATATATTCACATCATGCAAGCAAATTCAGATCCTCACGGTGTTCCGCGACTCGACTATCTCAAATGACAAGTCCACAACACCAGGCTGTGGGCTGCCGACAACAGATCAAGAGCCTGCGACCGCCATTCGTATTCTTCCTCTCGAGAGAGCAAATGAGGCGATGGTAGTCTATGGGACATCGTCGACCTCGGCAACCAGAAGAGGGCTAGACACCAGTCAGCACACTCTTAGATCCGTAGTCTTTCCGTCATCTGGAGTTACTACCGACGCAATGCCAGGAGCTCTTCAATGCTGGAGAACTATGAGTTTATATGGGAACATGCTTTCAGATTTTCGCGTGTGAGCCTGGCGAAGGTACCCTCCTCCGTACCTGGGATGGAGCGCGGGATGCATATCACCCCAATCTTGAGAATTAACGTTCAACCGTTGCTGTTGCGACCTTCATGCTACGATACTAGAGTTACATATCTCGTTCAGCCCGCGGCGCCCACAGTTGCAGAGCTTGACCTTAGAGTGAGTAAATTTCTCATATTCATCTTCCGGTCGTTTTTTCAGCTTATGTCATTGCACACGACATTGACGGATTAGAAGTTGACGGTACAGATTTAGTCGCTACACTACGCAACTCTCCTTTGCTTAGAGGAGTGGGACCAACAAACATCACCTTCCCATCTCCCACTCGGACGATCCCCAATGATGGTCTCGCGATTGAAGAACTGCAGGATGGAAAGCATGCTTCTCAGCACACATGGCTATTTTCTGTCCTCCCTCGCATCTCCGCCGCAGTGCATGGTTGCGATTGTTAGCACAACGGGGCCACCTGTCGGTGCTGTACCACACCGTTCTACCATTTCGGCTCTTGAGCCAATTTACTTTAACACTCAAGGCGACAATGAACCCGCTTTCAATGAAAGCCGTGCTCCGCACCGAAGACGCACCCAGCCACGCTTGAAGGTCAATTATGTAACCACTTTGAAGGTCTCCAACCGAAAGCAACGCCACGTATCGTCAGACATTGCGATGGTCATGACTACATGATCAGGCGTTGAGAAGACGGGAGGACGTGGCTTACACTGGCTTAGACCGTTTAATTTAGCTGCCCGACTAAAACAACTTGTTTTGCGTGGATCGAACCTCGTTGCAGCTTCGGACGCCGGTGTTGACGGCCAAATCCTCTAGTAGAATTCACTGGCAATCTGGGCTCAGGAGTAGTAGGGGAGTGGCAGCTATCGTTCACGAACTTTCAGCTACATGACTGTGCCACAAAGGATTGGATACTCTGCGTACTGCCTTGCCTGTAACATGTATTCATGATTAGTATGAGCATTATTACAATCGCTTCCTCACCTATAAGCTTTAACACGACGCGACGCCGTGTCTGTTGCAACTTGAATCACCCTTCTGAGCGCGCTGGGAGATGTCGGGCTTTTCCTTATTGGGTCGATTCCCGATGAGAAGCGAATTCGAGTTTCCTCGGAGGACCACCACCATTCACCATTCCCCCGCCACGTAGTATACGCACAGTGCAGCAAGCACCGTATTCGCACATCGAGTGAGGGTAGATTGAATAGCTCGTTTTGCAGGTGAGTGAGCTATTGGTAGCACCGTATACTTACGAACGAAGGCTGTAGCACCCTTGTACAGTGAATCCACCATGTCCATCGGGACCAGCACGTCTCTTGCCTCGGCGTCACTGGCATCTGCCTCCTCTCTTGTACTATTACAGCTGGTCTCCCGGGTGTTCACCTTCGTCCTAAACCAGTTGCTGGTGCGACTCGTGTCTCCTCAAGTCTTTGGCACCGCGGCCATTCAGTTCGAGCTACTGTTATCAACAATCCTATTCCTGTCTCGTGAGGGCACCCGGAATGCTCTGCTCCGAGCAGGTAAAGGAGCCCCCACTTTGACGACTACCCAGGCCAACATCGCCCTCCTACCAGTTCTCTTTGGCGCTCCTATAACCGTCCTTAGCACTCTCACATACCTCTACGCCAGTTCAGACTCTACAACATCTCAGCCGTACTTCACTCTCAGTGTGCTCATTTACGCACTGGCCGCCTTCTGCGAGTTGCTTGCCGAGCCGCTGTACATACGAGCTCAGAACGAGCTGCGCTTCGATCTGCGCGTGCGTATCGAAGGCTCTGCGGTTTTCGCCAAAACCGTGGTGGCATTTGTCATCCTAGTTGGCACCTCCTCTGAGTGGGCCCTCGCTGCGTTTGCTGCAGGACAAGCCGCGTATGGTCTATCGATGCTGGTGGGTTTCCTATACGCGTATGCCGGAACCGCGCAGTATTGGCCAATGAAGGTGCCAATGAACAACCACGGCAAGTGTGTACTTGACGAGGTCGACCCTAGCTCCACCTGACAGTTGGTTTTAGCATCAGTTCTGCATACTTCGATCCACAATTTCTCGCTCTTGCTGGCACGATGACGATGCAATCGGTATTCAAGCATTTCCTAACCGAGGGAGATAAATTCTTGGTCTCTCGTCTCAGTCCGCTCGCTGATCAGGGAGGTTACGCAGTCGCATCAAACTACGGTATGTACTCAGCGTCGCACGCCACGGAGCATCGTTATGACAACGATTCTAGGTTCACTAGTCGCCCGCATCGTGTTACAGCCAATAGAAGAGACAGCCCGGGTGTTCTTTTCTAAAACCCTCTCCAGCGAGTCATCTGCGAAAAAAGAGAGTGCGGATAACGTGAAGACTGCTGGGAATGTACTCGCAAGTCTTTTGCTAGTGTTTTCGCATCTGCTTTGCCTCCTCGTGACATTCGCCCCGCCCTACCTTCCTCTAGCTTTGACACTGGCCCTGCCTTCCAGATATCTCAAGACGTCTGCACCCTCAATACTACACACCTATATATACTACATTCCGACCATGGCGTTCAACGGCGTTCTCGAAGCATTTTTCGCATCCGCTGCCACGGCTTCTCACCTCCGCACGCAAGCTTGGTGGATGCTGATGTATTCCTTCCTCTTCGTTATAGCAGCCGTTATGCTCTCTCAGGGCTTAGGTCTCGGCGATTCCGGGCTCGTATGGGCGAACGTGTTGAATTTGTGGCTTCGGGCGATCTACGCCTGGACGTTCGCGCGCAGCTACTTTATCTCGAAGGGTGCAAAGGACGTGATGACAGCATGGAGATGCGTACCACCCGTTGGTGTGCTATGCGCTTTCACAGTATCCGCTGTGGTCACAAGGACTACGCGGGGTGTATATGAGAATGCGCCATTGACTATCCCAGGTCAGTTCGGGCACATCTTGGTTGGGGTGGGATGCGTTTGCGGTTGTATTGGCACTTGGTGAGTAAACGCCAGCAGCGATGATGTCCTACTGACGCACGTGAATACTAGCTTTTTGCTAGAACGGAATACCTTCCGCCAGTTACTTTCGCTACTCAAAAGGCAATAGAAGTGAACGCCGTCTAGGAGAGCTTCGCGTTACACCAATACAAATTGTCTGCCAATTCGCTGCTCAACGTTGTGATGTTACTAACGTCTGACAACAATTCCCCTCGCTCTCCTATGCTGACAATGACTTTCAGATACGAGCAAGCAGGGCTGTCGCGGTTTTCATGGTGAAACGGATTGTTACGCCTGCGATTGTCAACACATCTCGGCGCATGTATCCCAGGTGTCCAAAGGTGCGTGCCTCATTCGCTGTCACTGTCTGCTTGGGCATTTAAGGCGTCGCATTTGGCTGATAGCGCTAATAGTTTTTGACATGATTGCGTACGCCGCACGAAACCATTGTATGTTTGAACTCGTGGTATCTTCGAACACATGCGGATGACACTCGGCTTCGGTGATGTGAGCCCTTGCCACGCTTTACTATAGCCCATCCGCTGACGCACTGAAATGCAACACCGCTGTTAGGCTTGACTGTTCTCCTGGGTACCCAGACCCCTGCGACGCAGGATCACGGCATCTCGACAACTGCGAGAAGAAGAGGCCTTCAATTTCACCGCCTCTGATATCTACATCAGCACCACTCCGCCGACTTCAACCATCATCATAGGCTGATAGCAGGATGATAGGTATAGCGCCATTCACGCTCGTGTTTATGACTTCCCATCTCTCGCGGGCGTCTGAAATATGGCTGTGTATAAAACAACTTGAAGGAAGTGTTCATGCAAGTACCTAGCGTCCGATTGAGGAGTAACTTGAATGATACTTACTCAAAGGTTAGATCACCAATGATGTGAGACGGATGCGGTCTAACTATCATCATCCCGAAAATGCTTCCAAATGTGTTTTCTTCCCACCAGTGGTTCTTGATTATAATGACCGTGTCCGCGGGGTACTGTACAGCCAGGGCGATATGTATCACGGTGATTGGATGTCATCACAGGCATGTCATCTTCTCTATGGAGCTCGCATTCAAGAGTATGCCCTTCGTTTCGCATTGCATACTTTCCCCCAACGCTCACTCCCAACTCACCAGGACTTGACCCATTGCAATGCCTTTGTTCCAACATCCCTTCGCAAGCATCGAATACGCCCGACTATCGCGTTCTGCGGAGACTCTAGCCCGCTGGACACGACAGGACCGGGCGAGGGAAGAAATTCCTCCAGTACCGCCGCTTCCTCCTGCTATAGCTGCGCCGGAGCCTATTGCTGTCGCTGCACCGCCACCACCTGTGATTGAACGTCGAATGAGTACTCCGCCGCCGCAACTCGATGTCGACGTGCCTGTAAGATCTTCGAGGAGCTCTCCAGGCCACTTCGTCAAGCACTCGAGCAACGTTACGCTGCTCCTTAGTGACCAACATCATGGCAGAAAGGTACCAGAATACAGCAACGGTGGGATAATTGATGGCATTATCGCTGTTCCTAGACCATCAGGGTTATTGGCCCTGGAGATTGTGGTGAGTCAGCTGTCCTCGGTCGGGATGTCAGAGTGATGACGTAGATTGCTGGCAGGTGGAGGGGACCATGAAACTCAACGAGATAGCAGGAAGTGGCTCGTCTCAAACAGATATACTCAAGGATTCTTTATTCACCTGGGACGCTACCCGTGAAGCATCGTTCCCCACCAAAGTTACCTTCCGATATTCCTTACCCTCGCACTACACCCATGCTGGTTCCGGGGAGCGCTTCCGTCTTCCGCCGACATATGAAGCACACTTGAGCGGTATACCTGGATTCAAAGTTGAAGTGTCCTACGCAGTAGTTGTCTATATAGCTCGTAACCGTGATAAATTGGACTGGTGGCGCAGGAAATCGAGGTATGATTTACCCACTCCAATCGCATGCTCCAAAGTTTTTACTCACAGTGCTGTTAGTCTGCGGGTACCCTTCAGATATGTTGAGCATTCACGGCCTCCAGTAGCTGGTCCCTTTCCACAGAACCCTGCGCCACATGCCAGTCTTCCAAAAACCTCGTTTAACTGGATCATGAAATCAAGGCGATCCAGTCGTTATAATATCAAGGTTACGGTATGATCGACTGCATCTGCGAGATCAGAGTAGGTACTGATTTGTTTCCCAGCTATACCTTCCCACATCTCAAATCTGCTCGCTGAAGAGCCCTATACCCTTCTACGTGACGCTCGCAGGAGACGAAGATGCGCTGGCACCTTTCAGCAGTTATCGGCCGTCACTCGGATCGTTCCATCCTCTATCTTCCCCAAGCGGGTCGTCAGGTTCGCTGCCTCAGCAAATCATGACCCGCGCTATAGAAATGTCTCCACCTGTGGACATTCGTGTGAACCGGCATACCGCAGTGGACGTCCTTGCGGCTACGACATTCAACTTACGAGAGAAAACACAAATGTCATCAACAAAGGTCATCGGCAAGGGTGTAATTCAAAGCAACTCGCGGCGAGTAGGCTCAATCACCTGGTCCGGCGTCATCGTCATTTCACCGCGTGTCCGTTGCAGTGGCTTCCGAGCCAAAGGTATCAAAGTAGCAGTACGTGCTGTCAACCTATTCGATGTGTCTCCCCCACTCATGTGACCGCGCATAGGATTTTATTGCGTTACGTATCATTCCTTCAGACGCATCTCGTGTCGGCTTGGTGGACTGCAGCGAAACTGTGCCTATCCGACTGGCGACAGAGCCATATGACTGTAGCTCTGCAGCTGTTACAGTGTCTTCTAATGGATGAGAATGCTCATAGGATTTCATACCGGCAGTTCGTGTGTTCTGGTTTCCGTGCGCGCAGAGATGACCAAAACTCCGGAGCGCAAGATCGGAACGACACATTCCGCCTCTACCGGGGCCAGACCTTGTTATGTACGTTATTCGTTGTGAGATGGTTGAGGCGTTGGAAATTCTAATCGGTCTGATTGTGTCCAGGCTGCTTGGTGGCATTCGCCCTAGAGGCACTGGACCGAGTGGCACGTGATGAAAGAAGGAGATGAAGGAAACTCTGCCCCTCGAGACTACACCTTTTGGTTCCACTAAACTGTTTTTGTAGGCATTATTGTAAAAGGGACTGTAGCTCGTTGCCTGCCATCGAGCGACAGAGGTCATCCTAGGTACAGTAGACTGAACATCCTTGCCTTCGCCTCTGGTATCTGGCCAGCTATTGCCTTCGAAGGTCACATTTGTCTGGCTTGCACGGAACTCAAAGCTAACATGTTGAGCGAACCAGTACTCTTCATCTTAAATGCCGATACGTACGTCGCGTGGAGCTACAGCGATCTTCTGCGCAGACTTACTATTGTCTGGGATCTTCAGGTGGCATGACGAAAACACTCGTTTGCCCCCGTCGTAGCGGTTGCCTCCCTTCGCCCACTGGGTTTGACTGGTTGACCTGTGGCCCTTCCGCCATTGTTGAAACGACCACCTCGAAATAAAGCTAGTCTTTAATTTGTGAGGTTGGCCGTGCTACTCGTTATTATTCCGGCTTGACGAATTTCGCTGCCAACCCGGAGAGATCGGCCCCTGGGGTGCCATTGTATTCTCCTCCGTCCCATCGATGACTCTTGTCCGAATGCGCATTGCGCGCACGGAACCAAGGCCCAACACCTTGCATTTCCGTTGTCCGTGGCTGCCTTTGTATTCTGTGTGTTGTTGCAGATGTCGGATGGTGGGTCGCCACCGGAGCCTTCAACGCCGGGCGTTTGCCCGCTCTTCCGCCTGCGCTGGTCACGTATTCTCTTGCAATTCAACACATACTTCAGGGCAGTATCTCCATGCGAATAACCTTTCATCTGCGGCGCTAATACATGTTCACTGCAGCGATGCGACCTTTTCAAGCAAATCGAGACATCAATCTCACGTGCATCCTTATTGTTCTCCAGCACAGAGGAACCCATGGCTCAGAGAAGGAAATGCGCTCGTGTCTCTGATGCTGGCTATGAAAGGTGCCGTCATATGTTTCTCTCATTTGGCGGTACAGTCCGCGGCTAATTGCAGTACGTTAGCCGCGGTTGGTTGAGTTCTTAGAGTTCACTCGGTGGGCATATTGCCTGCAGGTCGCGCTCACAATTGAGGTCACCTAACGAGGGCGTACAATCCCACTAAAATTTCGACCTGCTGCCATCTGATTCCTATTGTTTTGCCCATCTTCGATCAAGCGCGGAACCTTGCGCCAGACGGACCATCTCGCCAGGCACTTCCAACACCAACTGACAAAAGGAACATGGAAGGCGCGCATTAGACTCGGTTTTGACTCAGCTTACCGTTGGACATTGTCAGAAGCCGTGCACGTTATGATCAGTGTTTGGCGGCTTGAGCGTGTTATAAGACGTGTGGAGTCGTACGCTCTGTACCTTCACTCTTCCTCACTTCGGTTTTAGTAATCCTCGAAAAAAACGCAACAGAGCACATCGCTCACAGCACCATACCCTCACGACATAGGTTCGTTCTCGCATTACCTATGTCTGCAACACATTGCTGAATTCGTCTTTTAGTACATCTACCTATGGGAAGTCCACCCCTAGTAGCGTCTCCTTGCGGTGGTTCGCAGAAAAAGTCTGCTAGAAATTACACCTCGAGAAAGACTTCGCCAGGCCGACGGAATCTTCCTGGCTATCGTAGTGAGTGTTTCAATGACTGGGGAATATTATGACCTCACACAGAATATCACAGCCCAGCACTGCAAGTTCGACCTCGAAGGGACTTGCCCCCGGGGGGACGATTGTTCTTATATTCATCGCTCTCAGCCAGTCCTAGTATTCGCACATCCATATACCTCCAACGTTTACCCCCACTTTGGGCCATCAATGGCACCTCCGCTGCCGCAGGACGCAGCAATGCAAAACTCGCCACCTGCACACGATGCTCTATACTACCCTATGCCTGTCGCCCCACCCTCGACACCGAACATGTCTGAGGACATCGATCACGCACTCCACGCACTATCTCTGTCCGATCGACAGTCTCGACAGCGGCAAGGGCATACGAAACATGCCTTCCGTTATCGCAGTCAGTGTTCCTTCACCTTTAGTTAATGTGTTCTGACTCAGGTTCCCGCGTGTAGCTAAGCCCTGCAGGTTTTTTCGTGACACAGGGCGCTGCGCAAAGGGCGACCGGTGCAATTTGTTTGTGATTTCTCTCGAAACCCTCCGACCATCGTCGCTGACAGTTTCACAGCATCCATGACCTTAGTCTGATGCCTTCGACCACGGAGACAGACACGGAGTCATCTGCCGGTTTACTGGATAGTGCCAGCGAGAGCGAACATTATCCTTTGGTCAGCTCATCTCGACACGAATGGCAGGACCAAGTAGGGCAGAGGTCCAATCCTGCTCCTGAAGGTGCGAAGGAACATAGAAATTACTACCCTATCACATGGCGTGTCATTGGCGGTGGGGTTATGATGTCTGGTGCTCGTATGTGACTCATTCACGTACTGTAGTTTGGTTGACTTACAAATTTTCAGGGGAGATTTGCCAGGACTACATGGCGGGTGCTTGCAACGAGGGCGTGGATTGCAAGTTTTCTCATCCCGCCGCCGCAGATGACCAGGACCCCGTCGCCGTTTCTGAACTCCCCACCAGTCCATTCTATGTACCGAGCTTGTTCCCCACATCACCTTTGCAGTCTATGCCTATTCCTATCTTCCTGCAGCCTCCGCCTCGGCGGCTGCCGCGAAGAGGTTCATCTCGGTCACAGAACAGGAGAACGATCAGGTCTCAACGAAAGGAGGAGCGCGTGCTGAGTGGCAGTACGCTCCTTCCCACTACTCCGTCTGAAGATTGTGCCGTAGAGGCCACAGCCAATCAAGAGGACCTAACTTCACCGAGCCAGCAGTCTACCCAGTTCATCACAGCACGATCAATCGTCCGGCCTGCATCCACGCCGCCATCACATGCCACTTCTTTCGCAAAGATTCTGCGGGTAAGTTCTTCTCAAGTTGTTCTTCTCTATCTAGGTGCTGACTCCTTGCAGATCTTCCAAGCAGAGTCACCGCAGTAGTCTATCTGACCACCATACTTCCCATTTCGCACTAGTTATCCTGACATCTTTCGCACCGTTCGTCTTCTATGTCAACAACGTTTACCTTTCGTCGTCGCTCACTGTATCGATATCTACTGCCTTACTGCTTTTCGCGCCCCTGCGATGTACTATGTTATTTTGCACTAGAAGAACCTGTTAAATTCTTATTTATCATACATTGAATCACTAGGCGTGCCGACAAGCATAAACTGCGTCCCTGAAATCGCTTGAAGGATGAGGTATGTTCCTATAGCGAGCTCGGCGAGTCTCTGATACCTCCCATCCAGCAGTTCACTCCATATAATTCCTAAGAATGAATTACAGCGTGTTAGTTGCTTGGCGATATTATCGGTTCTTAAAGAACAGACGCAAGCAGGGTCTTCGTAACCGAATCACGCTCAATACTTCTGGCTCAGTCTTCCACCTCACCAGCGTCGACTCGCCAGTCGTTCTACCGGACTTCGAGAGGCGAGTCAAGTCAAACCAAATGCTGGAGCTCCTAGGGCGAAGTAGGAAAGTTGTGATTTTTCAAGGATATCGATGTGCAGCATTTGTTAAATCGCAGACGTGTAGAGGTTGCGTTCTTGATACTAGGTGTGGATCGAGGCTCAATGCACGCATCTTCAGTAAGGTCACAACTGGAGGTTGCCTGTGACGCAGCGTCACGGTGGTCCTGCTGACGTCAAGGGCGCATCAATAATGCCGACACGACTGTGACCATCCTCAATTGCAACGTTTTTTCTAATAACCATGAAGTGGTTACAAAGCGTGGCGTGGGCTTTTTGTCTTTTTGTCTCTACCGTCAGGGTGATCGCTTCTGAGTCACAAAAACCCTTGGTATTCCATGACACGACTGTCTCGAGCCGTATCGTAACGTCAGACTCGCTGTCCAACTTGTACACAGAGTTCACAACGTTGCAACATCCCGCATTCCCCAGATACACCGTTCGCGTCAAGAAGACCAAATTCTGCGACGCTACTGTCGGGTGAGACCTTCCAGCTGTCTCAATACGCACCCGTTGACCTCCGCCTGATAGAGGATACACTGGCTATATTGATATTGAAGCCAGGCATTTATTCTTCTACTTTTTCGAGAGCAGGCGCAATTCCACAGAGGATGATGTAATCCTGTGGACGAACGGATGCTCCGGGGCTTCGATGGGACTTTTCATGGAGATTGGTACGACGGGTCCTCGAAAGCACTAGTTGAATGCAGCTGATAATCCCTCGCTTAGGACCTTGCAAAGTTGCCAGCTCGGGAGATGAGCTAGTCAACAACCCATGGGCTTGGAATGAGCTCGCCAATATAATCTTCCTTGATCAACCTATCGGCACGGGTTTTTCGTATGCTGATCACGGTGAATTCGTGGTGCGCATCCTCAACCAATATATTTATGCAGTGATCTCTGAGGGAGAATTCCAGAGTACCACAGAGGAAGCCGCCAAAGATATTGCAGCTTTTGTTGCAATCTTCTTCGAACATTTTTCTCAGTTAAGAGGCAACAAGTTTCATCTGGCAGGAGAGTCGTACGGTGTGAGCCCCTCATTTGGCTCATTCAAGTTATGAAGCTGAATCACATTTGTAGGGTCGATACCTTCCTATCTTTGGCTCGGAGATTCACGTCGGTAATGCACAACTCATTGCAGCTGGCATGACGCCGATCAACCTGTCGTCGATAATCTTGGGTAGTGGATACCGCTATTACCCACCAACTTAGTCAGAGCTCACGCACGTGAAATACAGGGAACCCATGCTCAGACATGCAAAACATGTTGCCATCCTACTACGAAGTTCAGTGCCAGCACATGACATTCCGTCCTATAACCGCAATCAGGTATTCAGGGCCCGTCATCGCCGTGTTGCATCTCATTCCTTGTTTTGCAGTTCATGCGTAGCCATGAAGCGCGCAGTAAGTGCAGAATTGCGGAGACATAACCGGTAGCTTCAACGTTGTTGCACTCAACATCTTCGCACAGCTTCCCAGATGCAAGCAATGGCTGCGAGAGGGTTGCTATAACCACCGGGACCATATAGACTGCGAGGCTGCCGTCGCCTTTTGCGAAAGTATCTTGATGGATCCCTTTAAAGACACTGGTGCGTGTATCTTAGCTCTCATCTAAACAATATCTCACGTACCGCAGGTCGCAATCCATATGATCTTAGCAAAAACTGGTCCGTTCGTACCCGTTAATACCTCACCGCAAAGTTGACATTGGGTTTCCTCCATTTTGCCAGCGAAGGACCATACGTCGAGACTCTCTGTTATCCTGTGACAAAGTAAGCATGTTGCAACTCCTTTGATAACGCTTAGCTGTATCTGTCTCTACAGGAAGATTGGAAAATACCTTGAAAAGCCCGAGGTTCGCAAACAGATCGGAGTAGACCCTTCTTTATCAGCAAACTTTACGGGCTGCTCGTGGGATTTGCGAACGCGTTTCCGTATTACACACGACCACTACAATCCTACGCAATATTATCTCGGCGCACTGCTAGATCGAGGTGTGCGGGTTCTGGTATACGTCGGCGAGAATGATTGGATCTGCAACTGGGTACACACCTCTTAATGCTGCTATTGGATGATAGTCTAAGACTCAAGACGCAGGTGGCGAACGAAAGGACCTCCCTTGAGCTTGAGTGGCATGGTCAAGCAAGATTCGCCAAGGAGCCTCTGAGGCCGTGGACGCACAGAGAACATGTTGCTGGAAAGACACGTAGTGCAGGTGCGTTAACGTTCGCCACTGTTATTGGGGCTGGACACATGGTAGGTGTATTCACTGCGAGTTATGTATGCTTAGACCTGACGGGCTGTCTGTTTATAGGCACCCTACGATAAACCAGAGGAAACGCTAGAGATACTCAGACGGTGGTTGGCTGGTAAACCTCTCTGATACGGATCACGACGAAACATTCACGCGTGGCATGGCGAGTCAAGAAATAGCAACAGCACAGCATTGCGTTGTATCGACACCTACGGGCGGTCACGACGTCAAGTGGTCTTCATCAACCTACATAAGTTCAGCGTGATTGCTTTGTCGATATTTGACTCCATATATGTCACGGTGGGACGAGCCTGAGTTTGCTGCGCCCCTGTGCCAATGTACGGTAAATCATTGCATTTAGACCCTATGGTTTTGTCGTCCATTCTTGAAGCCTTGTAGCTCTTGCCCAATGAACTGATCGGCGTCCCGCTTGGCGACACAGAAGTGAAGCTTGACTTGAATAGACCGTACATTGACGAAATGACTGAGCACCTCCAATAGTCTTGTGCAGGAAATTATCCGAATGGTGGAGCCTACAAGGAATGCTAAGCAACGAGTATGCGTGCAATACTTACCATAGATCATCGTTCACTGGCAGCTATTCGCATTTGAGGGAGAGTCGGGAGTTTTGATTACATGATGAGGATCAGTGTCGCCTGATGCGATCCCGACTCATCCCAAAAGGATCATTCATTGATGCGCCCAATTCCGAATACCCTCCATGTCGAACGATGACCGCTACCCTCAGTGCGCACACCACCTACTCTTGGAGCTTGTCAATTTCACCGCGTACCACAAAGGAGACTAGCCGATGCTATGACCGACCGCGTCGAGTCGTCCCAAAAGGGACCTGCGTTCCACCAGTCTCTCATGGTAAGTTGGCGTTGCCCTTGTCAGGGTTCATTCTATACTTATAGCTTTATAGTCAGGTGGATTAGCTGGGACTTGTGTAGACCTTCTATTCTTTCCCATCGACACGGTGAAGACGCGTCTACAGTCACCGCAGGGATTTATCAAAGCCGGGGGTTTCAAAGGAATATATAATGGCGTTGGGAGTGTGATAGTGGGCGGTGCACCTGGAGGTATGTAAGGTCCCATAAACGGCATGCCAACGAGTTGACGAACACTCTGGCCCAGCCGCGTTGTTCTTCTGCACGTATGACACGCTCAAACAGCACTCTCCTCTCCCTTCGCACCTGGCATCGGTGTCACATATGCTGTCTGCGTCTGTAGGCGAAGTGGTCCGTCAGATTTTTTGTGCATCTTGTCTCGCGACTGAACGGCCCAGGATTAATCAACTTACAGGCGGCCTGTCTTGTGCGCGTGCCTACAGAAATTATTAAGACACGTATGCAAACAGCAAGCTACGGGAACCTCGCAGGCTCTTCGTTCTCCGCAGCCAAGCTTGTCCTCAGCCAAGAAGGTCTTCGCGGTTTCTACCGGGGATTCGGTATCACCGTCATGAGAGAAGTAAGGCTCGTCACAGTGCTGTTGTATTGTCTGCTCATTCTCGGCACACACGCGCAGATTCCGTTCACTTCACTCCAATTCCCTCTCTACGAATGGCTCAAGCTGCGGCTCTCTCGAAATCGAGGTGGGAGGTCGTTATACGTCTACGAAGCTGCAGCGTGTGGTAGTATATCTGGCGGCTTTGCTGCTGCAGCAACCACACCTCTGGACGTACTCAAAACGCGTATCATGCTTGACTTGAAGGTGTGTTCCGTCATTCCATTTCACCAGGCCCCAATTCTGACTTGTACCTAGCAAAATCATTCCCAAGCAAAGATGCCGTCTCTCTTGAAAAGACTTGTGCACATATACACAACTGAGGGTGTCGGAACACTGTTCTCAGGCGTACTACCACGTACCTTGTGGATCTCAGCAGGCGGTGCAGTCTTCCTCGGAGTTTACGAATTAGCTGTCCAAAGCTTATCCGGACACTAGATGACTCTTAGATATTCTTTACATGTATCTACCATTAATGTAGACGCTTTTCTCTTGCAACTCGCAACTCAAAACAATGTACAACAAGCCTCAAGACGGATAGCAAGATTATCGGGAATCTGGCCAGTTGTCAAGGACGTGTAAGATTTGTCATGACCACTCTTCAGACACCGAGGTCGGCGGGGCGGGGGTTGGCTCAGGGCCTAGCTTCAGTATAACCCGAGGGAGTTTCTTCTGAGGTTGTGGTTCTGGCCGAGCGGCAGCCTCAATTTCATCGTCGGCCGTCTTCATCTCATTCTTCGCTGTGCTCACAGGTTTCTCCTTCGGCTTCGAAATCTTCTTCGACGTAGTGGCAGGTTCGCTGGACGCAACAGACGTGGCCGCTTTCGATCTGTCGCGTAAAGCCATCGACATTGGAGGTACGACGGGTTGAACGGGAGGCGGGTTGCTCCCGATGGCAGAGAAGACTTCAACTGCACGTTCGATCCATGGCGCTGGCGGTGTATTGGGATTCAAGGACGTTCTTCCACCTCGGCGTTTTTTGGCTGTCTTCTCCAACTGGGTAAGTGTTTCGTAAATAGGCAGCTCAAACACAGCAAAGATGAAGAAATCTATGCACCGTGGTCAAGTTATCTTCACTCCACCATTCTGGGGTATAAGGTAGACCGGCGAGACCAGATACATGGGCCATAACACCGCTCGTCAAGGCCTTGTCACTATATCCACCCTCGAGTACGCTTATGAGTCTGCCGTTTGCGAACTTGTCAGCGAAAGCTTGTGCGTCTCGGGCGAACCGATGGTAGAAGCCGACTGGGACTTTGCGTCCATGGCGAGACATGGATTCGTATTCATGCTCGCAGGCATCAAATCCACAACTGAATGTCAAACGCAATCAGTGCTTGAAGTAGAGAAGTAATCGATAGGGTGTCCGATACCTGATGAAGATCAATACATCGTCCATGGAATTGTGCTTTGCGGTCTCCTCGACGAAGGTCGCCGCTCGCTTAAAAAGCTTAGTATATTGTTTCTCGTAGAGCTCGCCCCAGAAATGTTCATCAGACGTGTAAGGCAGTAGATGTATATTTTCAATATACTGACCGTGAGGACCGTGTATTGAAGCCGATGCCGCCTGCACCAGCTCAGGTTTACCGTCCTGAAAATCACGCGACGTCAGTATTGTGGAATCGACGGATAAAATGGTTATGCCCACCTCACAAGGATATGACAGAATGTCATGGAGACTGCCATAGAACATCTGTAAGCCTGGTTTTTCTGAAGCAGCACCAGAAGAATGTTCTAATTGTTGTCGGTACGTTTCCTCGTTTATCTGCCACACAAGAGCTTGAGTGCCATTGCCGTGGTGCAGATCAATGTCGAAAACGACGGCGCGATTAACACCGTGGTTCAAATGAGCTAGCTTGGGATATTCACTTGCGAGCACGAAGTTATCGCTATATGTTGCCCTTACCATGTGCTGCTCCAACTACGACGTTGTTGACAAAACAGAAGCCGCTCGGGGTGTCCTGCGCAACGCTCTAGCCGTAAGATCCGCATACTGCAAGGATATGTGGCTCACCTCACCACAATGATGGCCGGGTGGCCTTATCGCCACAAAGCCGCTGCGGCTAGGCGAAGGCTGACCATCGGTTGCCTTCGAGTCTTGCGCAGCAAGCCGAGAGTTCGCCACGACTGTATCTACCGCCTCGCATACTGTCGCAAGCGCTCCTTGGATCGCATCCATAGACGTGGGACATACTAGTAAAGGTTGCGAAAGCGTGTCAGCCTACCAGCCTTCCTGGAATCAACCAACGCTGCGGTAGACATACGGTACAGATCGCCCTGAGCCAGACTGGCAGGAATCTCGGACCCGCCATGGGCTATTTTGTCTCGGCTTTCTCTGGCCCACTTGATGAGATTATCAAGGTACACATCTCCTTCGATGTCGCCATGAACGAATTTTACTGCAGGGTGGTCGAGCACATCTAGAGTGGCCGTGCTTTTGAGGACACGAATAAGGAGCATAGATGATGGGAATTGAGCTCTGCCACCGATGTCAAGGCCTTCCAGTGCTGTGGTCAAAGCCTCTTCTGCTGACTGAGCTCCAGGTTTCGGCTTGGCCTCCTCACTTGCTTGTTGCTCGATAAATGCTTCGTATATCGCGACGGCAGCAGAAACGCCGATATTCACCGCGCGCAGGCGTTCTGGCCTTTCGACAACGTTCGAAGTGTCTTTCGACCTTATGAATCGGTGTCGAAGACCCGCGTCCTGCAGGAATACCGTAGTAGCCTCAGTTGACATGTTGCCACCTCTACTGAAGGTTGTATCTGTCAGACGGTAGCACTCCGTGAATAGACGAAAGAGATACGAACTTGCTGCAATTGTCTGGTCTCGGCTGACAGTCTGCTTCAAGTTCAAGTTCATAAACTTCAAGTTGGCGTGAACGCGGTCGGACTCCCTAATTTCTGCAAGTGCTCCCGGTGCTACTTAAGCGACCGTCACGGGCTAGTGCGTGCTTTCGTCTTGTTCCCCGCACCCTATAGTCTCAGCATTAACAACCTTCAGTCATCGTGGGTGGTAGCGCACATTGGTGCTGTCGACAGACTACTACTGGTGAGCGCAGGTTGTAATTCATCTGGATACAAAGTTCATTGTGGCGTCCGGTGGCAAGCAGCTACGCGAAAGCTGCATTCGTCTCGTCGCCTTATGGACCTTCCCGCCTCCCTCCTTGACGCTGTGGTCAACGGTGCAGCGGCCTCAAGCTCCTCGTCAGAAGATGTTCAAGCAGAAACCCAACAAGGATCGCCCTTGGACCCTTGTACCTCAGCGAGCGCACCTTCACATCCCAACGAAGAAGATTCCGGCGAAGACAGTGGCGACAGTATGCCGTCGCTGAACGCGGTGTCTTCCGACGATGAGGCTACCCCAACAGCGTCGACCTCCAGGGAGAGGAACCCACGACGCACATCAGGCATGACGCGTCGGAGACATGCGCTTAGCGTCGAATCCCAACAGGCCACATCCGCGTCAACTTCGACCACAACGCAGATCTCGTGGTGGACTTCTCGCCCTCGACATTCTGGAAATGCTAGCAATGACAGTCTGCCGTCCCTTCAAACAATATCAGATTCTTCAGATGACCCCCTACTCAACGCTTTGCGACTCTCCGAAAGTGAAGAGGATGTTAGCGACCTTGAGGACGGCTATGAGGCAGACCAGCTTCCACGTCTTTCTCCAGCCCCCCCTGAAGAATCAGGGCGAGGATTGCGTAGGGAATTCTTCGACTTGGTGGTAGACGATTGGGCAGACGTCGAGGAAGAGATTGAAGTCCCCGAGTTATGGTCTATGATTGAGAACGATCCACGGTTGGGAGACACATTACAAGAGATGTCGCGGGCGTTGAGACTCGATGGCTCGCAGCAGCCAAGACAGTCAGATACCGCGTCGTCGCAACCTGCAATTGCCAATGCACCCGAACGTCCAATTGCGCTGCTCGCTGCGTTATCACAACAAATGCGCTTAATCTTCCGACCTTCTTCCCCTCAGCAGACATATATCGACACTTTCCGAGCGGAACTCATCATGAAGGCACTCGAAGAGATTCCCTCGTCCCTTGTCTCTCGGTACGAGCACCTCAGGAAAGGTTACGATGCAGGGGATGATGAAGGATGCGCTGTATGCCGCGACACTTTCATTTCTGACCACCTCGAGCCCCCACAACTGTCTGAAGTGGAGGTTATGCTTGCAGCGCTTCCGTTCTGTCAGCTTCAGGATCGCCCTGAACGTATAGTGGCTTTCCCCTGCCCAGGAATGCACCTGTTCCACGCAGGTTGCCTGGACCCTTGGGTGGCTCGGAAGACAACGTGTCCGACGTGCAGGTTCGATATCGATCCAGACTCACTGACCCTACGTGATCGAAGAGATCCTATGACTGGCCGACCACTGGCCCAGTTGTGGGCGCCGCCTCGAGGGCGAGGATTCGCAAAGTGGCTGAAGAAAGAGGAGAGACGGAGGAAACAGGTGCCTCATCGTGCTCTGTCTCGTAAGCAAATATAAACTTTGTCATGAGCAACATCTGACGACATCGCACCTAGCTACCACGCTTTCTAGGTCAATGCAAGCTGAGGGCTACCACTCAGAATCTGAAGATGCAGACGACGAAAATGAGGACGACACAGCGGATGCTGGCGTGCATATAACGGCTCCTGCTACTGATCAGCCCACATCCAGCGTGGCTGAAGTCCCACCTCGACTCCGCCTCACTGCCGAAGAGCTCAATAATCCTCTACCACTCAATGTCGTGCAATCCATGATAACAGTTCCGACTCGCATGGGAGAACAGAATGCCGTCAACAGGCATGGTGATGATGCCTTCGACCACGACATGGTGTTCGCAGGGAATTCTGAGGATGGGTTGTCGAACCCGTCGCTTGTGGTACCTGCCTCAGCTCCCGAGGACGATGAGGACGATGTTCCTCCACTCGAACCTATTTCTGATGACGAGCATGGAAATTCGCCACTCGAACAAACATCCAATGAAGAGCCTTCACCGCTGCTAGACGAGGACGCAGGCAGTGACGCTGATAGTCCATTCGTACCAGGACCTCCCATCGCCTCAGAACCACCAGGGAGCGGGCGATCTACACCGATCGTTTCTGAAGCAGACGATGTGGTACAGTCACCTATTTCATCGCACATACAAGAACTCGCTGGCAGAACCATCACGCCCACGCCCCCCAGTGACCTAACATCCTCAACTACGCATGTCAGTTCTTTGTCTCCAGTGGCCCCTGCGCCTGCTTCATTCACCACCCACCCACAAGCTATGTACCACGGCTTGAATTCGCTCCTCAACACTCGACGTCTTTCAATTCCCCTTGATATGGTGACGGCGTCGCTTACTTCGTCAACGCACGCGGCTCAATCTACTTCAACCCACGACAGCAATCAATTACCGATCACGCAGGCTGAACATAATGTATCGCCTCTTCGGTCGATGTTCCGCAACCTTACGTCCTGGAGGAATCCACGATCTCCGCCTCCGAACGGCGGTGACGAAGTGGATTGATACCAGGAATGGTGGTAGGAATTAGGTTATGGTGAGGATAGGTTTCTCTTGCGTAATTTGGGCATGACTTGGAAATCGCTCGGTACTGTCGCTTTCTATGTGTGCTATGTGTCACTGCTTTTCATAACATCACTATACCGACTTTCAAAACGGAGGAACCATGTAAAATTAACTAGATTCTGTAATTTTAATCAACGTGCATATATGGTTTGCAGGTCTCGAACACCACTTAGCGTAGAACCGTGCATGAATTTCTTCTGCTGGAGTACAAGTACATCAGTAATGGTCGACTATCGGATTCCTACGTATGTCCCATTTTTTCCAGTAAGAATGAGCAGAGGAGTCAACTGCGCAGATCTCTGGCAACTGCATTCGACACGGCTGTTCTCTACTACCGTGAAATATAACGCGAGGGACAAGCTGTTCAAATTTGTGAGCGTTCTCCAGCGCAAACGTCTCATACTCCGGTCGCGATTGATCCGTGACTTCTTTTTGAAGCTCGACAGGATCCACATGAGACGAATTGCTCAAACCCTGGGGTGGGTAGGGGTCGAACACGAATCGCAACACCTCGACTGGGCGGTTCTGCCCTACCAGCTTCTCGACCAACGCCAAGATCAAAGCCGTACGCAAGCGGTTCTGTTGAGGTTGGTGTAGCTGTAGTTCCGCCAAGGAAGGAAAGAGATTGTATGCCGTGATTTTGTGAAGAATTTGCGAGATATTCACACGTAGGACGAGTTTCTTCAGTTCAGTCATGTTTTGTAGCGCGGAGAGAGCGATGTCGTGGCCCGACCACAACCAGAGCTCTTGTACCTGGGGCTGAAGTGAGGGGGGAACGCGCAGAGACAAGAACATGTCGATCTGTGTCGAGATGCGGAAGCTCGTACTTCCATCGGTAGTAATGATGTATCCGCCTGACCCAACAAAAAGCTTCTGGATTGGAATGAAGCAGCGGCGCAGGTCTGAAAATAATGTAGCCAACTGCTTGCTCGAAATAGCGCCGTAATCTTTCGCGCAGCCGCGATGTAGAATCAGCATTTTTTCGACAAACTCTGTTGGCAGACAACGCGGCATTGCATGTCGATGGACAGACTTCGGACCGACGACGGAGACTCGCTTCAAGTGAGGCATTTCCACCGAAGGCAATGTGTCCAGGGCCATCCACTCCTCATTTGGATTTCTTGAATTCACATTGTGTAATATTAAATCTTCTAGGCGTGGATTCAGCGATAGGAGTGTGTGTAGACCTCGAACAGCTTCGACGCCGAAGGACCCCTGTTCGAGGATGAGATGGCGCAAGGTACGGATCGGCAGTTCGTGCCAGTTGGAGTGGGCGGTCAAGACGAGCGTGTGTAAGCGAGGAGTCTGCCAGTTATCGAAAGGCTCCACACGGCGGTCAGCAGGGATGGTGCGAAAATTGAAGACCAGGACTTCCAGTGCGCTTGCCTCGTAAGTAAAGCGATCGAGGGTGTTGAAACTTTTTACACGCAAATCGCGGATACGTGAGGTGTTCGCTACAAGTTCCCTCATCCCACCTGAGTCAACGTCGCCGGACGACAGAATTGGAATGTAGACAGTGAGAGGAAGACTCCCCGATCGTTTCAGGCTCATCGAAAGCAAGTCCCTTCGAAGTTTACCGCGCGAGTATGAAACGAAGATTTGGGTCCATAGCGTCGGCGAGTGCACGACAAGGTGTCTCCAAAGGCGACAAACACTTTGAATAACCGGCCACGAGGAGCCTATACGTTCCAAGGGCAGCGCTTCTGCTGGACGATGGTGCATATCCGTCAGACATTCAAATATAGCAACCAGGAGCTCCGCAGGAAGGCGATTGATAGGGACCAGCTCGTTGCGTACGCTGTCAAGCCTCCGCAGAACATTTTTGAGCTCCTGCATCGTCTGGTCGAGCTAATGGGCCTCTGATTAGACTGGGAGGGGCTCAAGAACGCGACTGACATACCATCTCAATTTTCAAACCCTCGGCAATATCAAAGCCCTCAGCAATATAGCTATGGTAAGTCGATTAAATCCTTGCCCCTTTAAGTGAAGAAGTAGTGGCTTACCTGCCCAAATTGCCATCTCCTGCAGCGAGCCAGTCGGAACACTGGCTGAGATACTTTGCGGAAGATCGCATCTTCTGCATGTCGAACTCAAATGTATCCAAATCCATGAAAGGCTAGCCAGTTGTGAATCCACAGAGTTGTACGAAGTAGTGGCAGGAAGGCCTTCGTATGGCGGACTGGAAGTTCATGCAGTTGAAAGCGGCCATGCTCATAAACTTCACAATATACGCACCTCTGAATGAATTAGACAAATTCTGCTGGACGGGATAGATAGTATTGTCGCAGTTACGCACAGCTTGAAGCCAGGCTGCTACTCCCCACGTCGAACGCGTGAGTTCCTGCAAATAGCAGGATCCAAGACACACCGTTCTAGCCTCAATCTGGGGTTTCTTGGATGCCTCAGTATGTGCGAGGCTAGTGTGGTGAATCTAACTAGGATGGTGGCTGTCCAAGTCCAAGCTGTAAAACGGGCGCTACTTGCGAATTCATAACTCCTAAATTCAAAATGGCTGCGAGACCGAAACCCTCTTCATCATTGGAAGCCACCCTTGCTCGCGACTAACACGGTGAAAAATAAATATGGATGACAGTATAGAGGCACCAAGCTTTGTTTCTAAACCAGCGCTGTCTGACGAAAGACGTGAGGACGACGATGCACAGGCCTCTGAAGATGAAGACGAAGGACTTGACTGGACAAAATTGCCGTATGTGCTGTTTCGAACACTTTTTTTCATGCCCACATAACAGATTTGTCACCCTCATACAGCACCGCTGCTCGTCCAGTGATTCCCAAGCGAGGTGAAAAAGATTTCGAGCCGAAAGTCAGCGGGGGTTCAGGTCTTCAGCGGCATGTATTGGATCGCGCGAGGTCAGCGATGCTTGAGGCTCTGAAAGCGACACGGAGTACCTCGAGGTGCGTCTTCAAATTACTGTCAATCGTACCTTTGGATTGAAATTTGAGCAGCAAGGCCATGAGCTATGGTATCTGGTATCCCAGCATTGCTCGTGCGCATGTAACGGTAGCCCGAGGAATACACTTTTCAAGCATGGGACATTCTGTCTCGAGGGCTCAAGCGAACGGTGCTGAAGGTCTGCAAAAGGTTCAGAAACGACTAGAGCTGCTTCCGGAGGAAGCTCTGTACCTCGTCGAACGAGGCTCGTTGTATTGTTGGAAGCCCTTCGAGTCAGATATCATTGGTTCTCCAGGCCTGGAGGATATGGCGGGTGCGCCGATCACTGCTCAGCAAGCTTTCGCGGAAATGATTGGAACGGAAGGATTGACCTTGGAGAAATACCAGGTCAGGTCACAAGGAACATAGATCATCCCATGCTGATAGTTCTACTCTAGGTCTACGCGTATCTCAGGCGTTTGGGTTATGCAGTTACAAGAGCTGTTCGTCCGTCTGACGCATATCCTGCTGCGGCTCCATTTCCTACTCGTGACGCAAGCAAACGTGCAAGCATATGGTCGCGACTTTACGACTTACTGATTTGGCCATTCGCAAGGATGTCGCAGTTCTTCTCGAGACCGTTCGACTGGTGGCATCCTCTGCGTCTCAATCGTTGGATACACCACAATCTCAGTAATAGTGCGTCGTTCGAGCAACTCATCTGCGCTGAAGTGGGACTGCAACTTAGTACTCCATAACGTAGCTTCCGTATTCAGATCTTTGCGTTTCTTGCCGTCAGGCCATAACGTTCCCTTGCAAATCAAAACGCCGGAGTCCAATTCACCTTACCAAATATTCTACAACGTTTACAAGCCTTCCACCGCATTCAAGAAAACCGCACCGCCGGTTCCAGACTTCTCCATAGTGGTCATAGAGTAAGGCGTCCGTTCATTCCCATCAAGCTGTCGAACCGGTGAACTAACTGCTCATATAGCGCACGGACGACTCCGGTACCATCCCTCTCTGAGCTGCACGACCTCTTTGACGTCCTGCCCGAGCTTCCGCCGCCTGCCCCACGACGTCGGACGCTCGTACCAGACAAACCTGCGCTGTCCTCCCTATCTGGCCCGTCACATGTTCCTGTCGTCCAGCCGTCGTTCTACCTTCGGCTCCTGTCATGGATATGGCCGACTACCTCGACGCCACAACCGCCTAAGCCACTCGCACGAAGACCTAATCCCTTTGCGGTTATGAAGGCCGGCAAAAAGATGGTCGTGGTCGCCGCTGTGGATGCCGGTATGATCAGCTTTTTCAGATTTGGACAAGGTGCCTTCGAGGACTTTCCCATGAATTGACCGGCGACATGGGCTGTAGCTCATAGGGTTCTTGCTTGAACAGTTTGCATTGTTGGCATATACTACAAGTTCACTAGTCATGCCAATGCGTTTTATTCAGTGCTGAAATTCATCCACGAATTCGCGTCGAGAACATACCTGACATACTGTATACCTTACCCCACGCTCAACGATAAAGCCGCGGTGATCAACACCAACTAGTTTTGAACCAACGAGCAGGACAGGTTCAAATGAACCCCGTCTGGTTTAGGCCAGGGTTCACAGCACAACTCCCTCTCAAGCTGTCAAATATCTCCGTGATACGGGCAATACTCGCGTGGGGAAATGAATGCAATGTGTCCAAAGATGCCGACTTGAACACCTTGTTCGTAAATACAAAATCGCTGTCTTCCGTGAACGCACTTTACATACGGTTTTACCTTGGAAACGCGGCCTTCTAGTTCAAAAATTTCGTCACTGATTTATCCGTGACATGTTGACAACTGCGCGTTTGCACGGTGTCCACCATCTTTACAATGAACAAGGACGACGTGGACATGTTCGCTTGAGTAATACCCAGCATTCCTAGAGATTTCCGGGAGTTTAGATTGGACGATCCTCTGCGCACTGTAATCCCCTCTCTCGACCCTTACTGTATTCATCGTTACTCATCATGGCCACTAGCGTGTCGATACTCTCCGACGCCAGTCGGGCTCACAATCTTCAAAGATATGCAATCGCCCAATGCCGAAGCTGTCAGCGGATAAGTACCTGTTATCACTTATCCCAGGGAGTCTTGCATGCTCAGGAACTTGAAGAGGCCAGTACGGCATGGCATGCATGGACGTATGCATCCCTGCATTGCTTTACGTGTTTGAGCGGGCTTTTCCAGAACTCCCAACTAGTGTTTTGCGATTGTCAAAAAGAGGGTTGAGATTCGCTTTACCTGTTTGATGCGGTAGACGGTACTCTTCAAGGATTGGTCGCTCGTCTAGGCAAAGTGACCGACTTCGATGTAATGTTTTGCTAGTGGTAAGCGCGGCCTTCAAGTGGCCAATCATTCGACCGGCTCTCCAGCGACTGAGGCCCTGGAACGGTCAGGGACGCAGCGAGACCCTTCCTGCATTGCCCTCTTTTGACGAATTCATGCTCGGCAAGTCCGTACCGTTCATGATTAACGAGCATCAATGCCACCCAGTGAGCTGCCGATGACAACCCCTCGAATAAGTATGTCCCAGAACCAGAGAGCATGCAAGCAGTGCATACATCTCTCCCGGAGTCGCATCAATTGAGAGTTCCTTACGAGAGCGGCGGGAGTTGTTTTACAGCAAGCAATGGGACCGAGGTTGATACATGTTTGATAATGAAATGAGTATCTCCTGAATAATAGTCTAGAGGCGGAGTCAACAAAGTGCAGCGTTGGTTTAGAATATACAAATATGCACAACCAAGAGCGTACCACAAAGAATCCGACCACGACCACCGCAACGCGTTCAACCATCCGACGTCGAGCCAATTGGACCCACAAGCGCACATAAGATGACCATTTCGGAACTAGCCGGGGGATGGATGCCCTGGTCCGTGAAGACCGGAAAGCGTTATGCTCCACCTAAAGTTGAGTGGGTAACGCAACACGGCGCACTTCGGACCTGAAGGCCTGACGAAGCACACAGCAGCAAAATTTTTGGCGGTGATCACCCTCACAGGGATACCAACACGGCCGACGGACCTAGGGAGTTGCTCAAGATGGCCAGGCCTTATCTGTATGGAACACCCAACGTGTGGTTAGCTTCCGCGGTTGAGGTGGATGTCTTTGTAAACCTACGAAAAGGTTCATCAGCGGCGTGTGCATCTACCGTAGGGCCGCGTACCGTTATCATAAACACGACAATGTCAAACACACTTATCGTCGAAGCGTGCACGTTGGTTTCACTAGAAAGCTTAATGAGTAGCTGGCTGTACTCGCGCGGTCGATACGACTAGCTCTCGAACGACTCGGCGAACGTTTTTTCGGACCGCACAGCCAGTTAAAGTTGCACAGAGGGAAGCTGCGGCTCAAGCATACGCCGCAAACACACGGGCTTTTCCTTCATAGAAAGCAGTGCCGTTGAGAGGATAACTTGGATATCCAGTTAGTTACTTTTCCATAGCCGTACCGAGCAAAAAGACAAGTACCGCCATGAAAACCCACGACATCATCCAAGTACTGGACAACCATCAAGCCCTTTGCCGTACTTACCCAAGGATATTGAGGAGACCAGCACCGAGACATGTGATACTGACCTTATTGCGCAGGCAGGGGACTTCGCTCCGCAACCCAGAGGTCGATCCACCTGAAAAAGTATGTCGAGAAAAATGAGTCGCCAAGTATACAACCGTGCATTCGATTCCAATAACTTACGCGAGGTAAAGGCGCGAAGAGTCATCGCACGTAACTTCGGCTAAATAGCTGACGTTGTGTGACCGTCCGGCATCGAACAATAATTGCACGAAAAAAAAGTTTCGTTCAAGCGCGGCTCGAAGTTCCGAAGGCGGGAGGGATGGAAAAAATTCGCGCTCGTCGTCAGTCAGTCAATTCCAGCCAAGCCACCAATGGGATGCCACGGCGTTCGCCGGTTACTCGCGCCAGATAACGCAGCTCTGGCTTCTATGTATCAGTCCTTCGCGGATACTTCCTGACTGGCCCCTTCGACGCAGGTGTGTTGAGCTCTTGTCGTCTTGGTTTTCAAATGAGAGACCGAACTCAGGCTCTCCGTCACGGTCGCCCGATCAACAACTCCGGGAAGCCAAAACCTAAACCCAAGAAAAGGAATGAGCATATTTGCGAGAGACTCAATCGCGAGAGGGTGTGTGCACAAATACGGTCGATGCGCGACATTGTGGTTCGCGCGCGGGATGTATCCCGCAAACATCTGCTGCGCTGCCACATGAGCGGCCAGCTGGTCGCTCAGGCGGACAACTCAGCGGGGGATCTCCTGTGTAGAACATACCACAGCAGGACAACTTTGTCCTGCTGCGGCTTCAAGATGACATTTCGCCACCAGAAACGCGAGACCCGATAATATCCCGCACGGTAATGACGGTACGCACAGTCGGGTTTACGGTACTCGTTCCCCCAACTGTGTCCGAGGCATGTCATCTCATTTTCAAGACGCATAAGTCAAGTATGTACTTATCCCCTGGGTTGATAAGTGTTAGCCGTACTGAATGGCTGCAGCGTACGCGGAGAATCGTCGTACCTGCGACGATGCGGGGACAATGAAAAAAACTGATAGACGTGTGCACCTTGATGGTGAACCACCCTTTCTCTCATGGGCTCATATGACGTGAGACTCAGTCGCCTCTAGGAAGGAATTCTTCGTGATGATAGCACAAGGCTTCACCTTCGCAGGAAACCGCGATAGTGGTAATGCTATGTCGTTAGCCAGGTCAGCATCGCCATTACCTCGTCATGCAAATTTGAGGTAGGCTGCTGGCTTTTGAAGGTGATAGTCTGAATCGACACGAATCGAGGAACCAATAAAACTTGATTGACAAAATCCCACCCCATATTCTAAGCACGGGATTGGACATTCGACATTTCACGCGTATGTATTCCCAGAAAAAGACGTGAGCATGTAGCAGCAGGACACAAGTCTAGACTTTGCATGAACTGACCTATAGCATCGCAACCTCCCACGTCCAATCACGAGCTACACCCTCTCAAGGAATAAACTCCCTCGCGACACTGCGTCCCTAACACGGTGGCAATAGCAACGTCGGGAGACTTCCGTGGACGAATCCATCAAGTCAGACCCAAAAGTCGACATTGAGCCCTGTAGGCTAATACGTTCTCCATCCCGAAAGAGGAGCTAGGCAGGTTCAGTAAACGAACGTGTGCGAATATCCGAGTGAGCAGCCTGAAACTAATTAACAAGGCTCAAGGGGTCTGATGCGACAACTCACCGAAGGGCAGAAATTTTAGACTTCAGAGTTATCTCGGTGCCGTTGTGTTGGGACTTGAACGCATTCTTTAGCCCTTATCTGCGGTCTCTGTTAGTATGCATATGTAGTAGAAGACGTAAAAGTTAAAGTGGACAAACAATGAGGGGGTGAGAAGTATTTGAGACCGTATATCGGGACTCATAGCCTGCGATGTTTTCGGAGCGTGATCCAGAACATGTAAATTTCCGGCATGTTCTACGTACTCCTGCATGATAAGTTCCAGCAAGCGTGGAATCTTCGCTAATTTTTATGGATCGCGCGTCATCGTGAATTTGGATGACCGGTCGCCGGTCAGGTGAATCTGAACCGCGTAAGGCTCAAGCTGGTTGTAACAGCTTTACATACAGCAAGCTCTACAACCAGCTTGAGTAGTGCAACTCGACTTTGTGGCACCTTCCGTTCGGTCGCAGTGGTTGTGGCAAGAGGAAGAAGAAGAATCGGCGACAGCGCGATATTCTGAGTCATGGTGTGTTTGAACCGTAGAAGTCTCAAGCTGGTCGTCCCAGCTTTTCATACCAAAAGCTGTTACAGCTAGCTAGAACGCAATTCACCCTGTTGGGCACGGGCCTTCATTCGGTCGTGGTGGTTGTGCGAAGAGGATTGTCTACGCGCGCTTCTTAGTCTAGGCAGTGACCTCATCATGACTTGACAGACATCGCCCAGTTGGTCGACTTCCACATTCACGTTCACGTTACACCACTGCGCCAAATTCTTTACGGGAAGCTGGCAAAACACATGCATTGTATTACGCCTCTGACGGCGTGTGCAGCTCGGAGCGGCTCATATACGTCTACTACTGTACGTCAACAGTACCGCAAGGCATTCTCATAATATTTTTCGAACGCTGACTGTTTTGCACACTCAGACGTCACAGTGCATACCACCATCCTCGATTGAAGAAAAAGAAATGTAACAACGATTAGTGCGCAATTGCATCCGCTCGAGTTGGATAACTCTTGTCTCATTCCTCCAGGTGAGAGTACACTGTACGTAACCACTAAGCTGATGTTGCATGGGCTGGTAGGCGAGGCAAGTCAACGTTGGTCTACAGCGTTGTACGATCATCGGTGCTCGGGGTTTGATGAGCAACGTATCCCCTCACCATCCCAAAAAAATAGCAGTCGATTGTCGCTGATCCCACTCTTCCAAAGCCTTGTCGGAACGTCCTCCGATGCTCTTCTTTGTCATGTACTTACCCTGGGCGTATCACGACACACAAGCCAAAGCACAAAAGAGGATCGCATCCTCTTTACGTCAAACCCACATATATGCGTACGTGCACCAGATGGCTCAGAACACTGACTGTAAGTTTACTCCACCTCGAGTACTCCCGCGTCGTGAACAAACCTAGCTGATTCGCACTTGTGCGCCACGATTTTACAGTAATATCATTCTTTGTTGATCAGGTACCTACACCTGGGTCTCGCCACCACCTCCACAAGGTACGTCTACACATCATCATCATCATCATCATCGCGTATAGAATCCAAAAATCACAAGGCACGGGTAATTTATTGCACCTCTTACCCTACCGTTCACGCGTTCCTCCATTTTGCGTACGATGTTTTGATGCTTCAAATCATCTGATTTTATCCTCTTACACAACAGGGGAATCAAGGTGCGTGCACCCAGACCGACCTCAGTCGAGATCAGTGTCGTCTTGTTACCCAAAAGGAAAACCATGATATCGATAATCATCCGGTTCAAACACGTCTCGAGGGTCAAGGGCACTTTGCAAAGAGTGCGTGACAACAACAACAACTACTACTATTACTACTACATTTATGCTCTTGGGTACGTGGGCCAACGGTATCTAAACTAAACAGCGCAAGTAAGTGCAACAAAACCTCGCCTCCCACCCACCCATGATCCGCAAGATGCCTGATGATCTACACGAGGTTTTTTTTTGATCTCTAACACGAACACACGGATGGTGTATGTTACTACTCACTCACCTGGGAGTTTTAGGCAAAGCGCGTGTGTGTGAGTTCAGTGACGGGTCACCGCAACGAACCTCCCATGTTTCACAACTTTGTTATCCCCTTTACAAGATCACCGGCAGATCCTCCTCCTAACGCACCTCCCCTCCTCCTTTCCTAGAGTAGATCGGATAAGTTGTTCTGGGAGCAGTTAACAAGGTAAGTACACTTATCCCTGGGGGAAAGTTATCGCATCTGATACAACTCACACTAGGACAAGGGGGTGCTATCCTAGCTCCTCAGTCGGATCGAGCTTATCCATCACATACGCCGAACCCCACGTTGTGATCCGTCGTGTTGGATGATGAACGTTCGAACACCGACGCTGTACAACCCGTGTAGATCCTCTTGCGGTCAGTACTACCAAACAGTGTCTCCCGGCTCTCCGAGAAGGATCTGTGACGGACCCTGCCCTACCCCACCACCGACATCTCACCCGCCTATCCGTGCATCGTTGGTCGTTACAAGTTAGCATGACGCCTACTCCCCGCCTCGAGCGAGGGCGCCGATTGACTGAGCAAGTCCCAAACACACAGCTGCCAGCGTGTTTAATCAGACGCAGCCAACGCTGTGTCCTCCAGATCCGACATCAAACCAAAAAAAAACGTTTTCTCTTTGCGCGAAACAAGGGAGGAGATGACTCTACGTACAACACAAAAACTTTCCTAACCTGTGTTCGAGAACCACAGAAGAAAAACCCAGCTGCGCATGTGTGGCGTTCGCAGATGTCCGTCGTCGCTCACACTCCCCGGGTATCCCGTTGTGTCAGTTTGGGTGTCATCGCCTGCGCTGCAGACTATAACCTAACCCATCACCACACTGACATTTGGTGGTATCATATCGCAAAAATTGACGACGAGGAAATTGTGCTCGTCTAGATCACTCTGTTACGCTCCGGATCCGTGGTACGGCAGGCTCGGCGGACACGGACATGAAGACATACGCATGAACATTTTGGGCGCATCGCATCGGAGGTGCGTACCGTGCATGTCTACAGTTCTGGTCTCTCGCTGATCTATCTTTATATAGGATTGTGAGTTGATTATCATGCAACGATAGCAACGACCATAACCAGACACCGGACAGCGGAGATCGCGGTGGTGGTCTTTGTCCATTCGGACAATGTTCGTATTACAGACGTGAACGGCTGTACCATTTCCTTACACACCTCATGCGGGTGTTCTCCTTCTTTTTCCTTTCTAGAGGAGGAGGGGGAACAGGGTAAGTTGACCACCCGTGTACACGGGTCGTCCAGGAACTACTTGGGGGACATTTTTACACTTTCTCTCTGATATGTACTAGTCTCGCAGGTCACCGAAAGAAAGAAAAAAGCGTGCTAGCGTTCGCGTCGAGGCAACGCCCCTGGCTACCCTACTTTCGCCCTTTTTCCCCTCTTCGGTCTCTTTCGTCACACCGGCGGAGCACAGTACCGCCTTTTGCTGTGTCGATGATGTGCGTCGCAAAGTTGCCAAGTGCCAGGTACATCATCTACGGCACGCATCATCGAAACTGATACGAAGAGCAGTTCAACGCCCTCGACTCTGCCTAGCCCGAGCTCTGCTACAAACTCAAAACTCGACCTTACCACGTCAAAGGCTTCTCTCACTTTTTCTTTTTTCTTTTTTCTTCTTCTCTGACGTGAAAGTGCGGTGCAGGCGTACCTACCAGAAGCACCAAAGACCTTTACCTGGTGACTAGGATGTATCGCAAGACTGAGGTAGAGTCGCAGTCAGGAAGCTCTTGCAGGGTTAGGTGTGTATTGGCTTCAATCAGTGCAGTGGTTACATTCTTTGTACAGGAAAAGAACGTTCTCTTCTGTGCAGTATGTATACAGAACTTCATCCGGCCCTAGACCTCCGAGGAGGAGGAGGAGTCGATGTCCCTACAGCACTAAGCACTAAACGACGATACACGGGTGATATGGATATGAGACGTGCCGCGTTGATCGTGACTTGACCGCTGCAACCCTGGGATGATAACCCCTTCAAGGTGACGAGCCTCATAAAGCTTCCAAGGAACGTCATACGCTGATAACTCACGTTCGTTTGTCTCGGGTATTGGGTGTGCCTTTAGTCTCCTAGTGTCGTGTCAGTGGCATATGAGATAAGTACCTATCTATCTATCCCTTCATTCACGTTTGGTTTGGGTCACTATAGTTGGAAAAAGAACAACGTTCATTTTTTCATCTCGCCAAGTAGAACCTACTAGCTAAAGACGCTTGTTGACGTGTAAGAAGACAACAAAGAGACGTCTCTCTTTGCGAGAACAAACCCGGGCAAAGTGCGAGTATAGTGTGTTACATAGTCAGTCATTTCCGTCGGCGGTAGTGGATGCGTGTTAGGCTAGGAAGAGTTTGGACATGGTTGCGTCGGATGCTTACGCGCAGTCTGTCAATTGTTGCTCCCAGGAACGCTTGGATGTTTTGTTGAACGTCATTGGCATTGAACAATAACTTTGCACGTGAAGTTTTCTTCACAGGGTCGAGGCTTCTTGAGATCCATTCCAGCTTTGAAGTTCAAAATCGCGTCGATGAACGACAACCTGTCATGATCAAAAACCTGTCAATCGTTCCCCACATTTTGTGAACAATCCTGACTGTGACACGCTAACCTTACGTCCACAAAACAACTTCTGCTAACTTACTTCCCCGCTTTTTTTGTGCTCACTTGAGATGCAATCGTTGAAGCGAAGAAAAGAGACCAATTGAAGAAAAGACAGCCAAGATCGATCTCCCAAAAAGCAAAACAAGATGCTTCCGCTTCTCCCCGCTTTCCCCGCAAACGCCACCCGATGAACATATCCTTTAAAAAAAAACACACAACAAAATCCGTTGTGGTGACGTCGGGTCCATCCTCCCGATTCCCTTCACTGCGTCATGCATCCAGTCCCATCTCGCTTTCGCATTCCCTTCGGCGATAACCACGCGAAACCTCGGATTGTGCTTCAGAACGGAAGGAGGTACGGACCAGTGATGCGCGACGAGCAGGTGTGCCACTTTACTCACCTGGTTTAGATGGGGATCGATATAGAACCCGGCCAACTGTGTTTTGTGTGTTCTTGTCAAGTGCTTGAATGATCCGTTCACGTGTATGGTGAAGGTCGTAGCTGCAGGTTAAAGCCTCGTCTTTCTCTTTTCTCTTTGCTTTTCGTTTCTTTTTGTGCGATGTAAGTAGTTTTCGGACGATCTCGAGCAGGATCCGAGAGCCGAGATGTTTGCACGATGGTGAGCCGACGATCTCCTTCATCCACGAACAGTACTTGTCTCGCTGTCACTTTCTTTCTTTCTTGTTCTTTTCAAGTTCGGATCCCAGGCGCGAAACGACCGAACAGAACAAAACAACATACATATGTACGCTCTCTTCACGTCCAACTGAAAGAAGCTTCGGGATCTGTGCAATCGATCTTTCTTCTTCCTTCTTGGTCTAGAGAACTCGATTGTACGACGAAGTCTCGCCATGCTCGTCGTACCCAGGAAGAGACCATCGATACGTCAGATTCAACCTGATTACATGTATGCACAAGCCAAACGACTTGGGGCTCGGTTCGCCGGCGTACTGTATGGTAGGCAGGGGGGGGGGGACGATAATCGTTGGCATCTCCGAGGAACCTCCAATGAGGATGCAAAGACGGAAGGCACAACGCACGGTAAGTAACGGCGAGATGTACCGTGAACATGTACGAACATCTAATCGATCCAGGTAGAGAGCTGTGCACGCGTAGTTTCACTACTCCCCCCCTTTCTCGGACCTTGATCACACAGCTTTCAGGTTCAAGCTCATTCGAGCTCACCCCTAAACGCTAGTGCTACTCGTGCTGGCACAGCAGAAAACAATCTCCTCGTTCTCGTTACGGAGCACTGGTGGAAAATGCCGCTTTGCCCTTATGGTTTTTTTTTTGTTGGTGTGCAGGACTGTGATGTGAACGAAACCTAATTTCGTCATTATTGACTATCCTTTCGAGATCTAGCGTTACATGGTACATACCTTATCAGAGGGCGCAAGACTGTACAAGGTTGACTGCGTCCCTGCAAATCAAACATTAGTCAAATCCTCCATGGACAGTTTTACTCGAGTCCCCCCGCGCTGACCATTCCACCGCAGCGCTCATACGGCTCGGAGGAGGTGAAGGCATAATGAACACTACGCAAAACGCGGGGTCAGCTACTATGCAGTGCTGCTATCAGCGTCCGACTGACCATGGCCGACATTCGCAGAACCCCGCTGTCAAGAAATACAAATAAGAGTTCAATCATACCGCCGGAGTGATGGTGTACGTACGTACGTATACCTGCGTCGTCGGGACATTCTCTTCGTGATCCTCGAGCAGGGGCAATCCTGACGTCGAATACTTTTACCCCACACTGGGGTATGCTACCTCGACAACCACGTCATTGATGTTTCTGAATCCATTCTTGCAGTAAAGGGGGGTAAGTACGAGTCGTCTCCGTGTAGCAGCTGTCTCCGTGCGACAGTTGGACGGACAGGAATACACATCAACTTAGCTGTTCCTCCGAGCGATTTCCGGCAACGTCCAGGTTCGCGTCTTCATCTCCTGGCGAGGCGCCACGGTAGTACAGTCGTTACCTCTTGCTATAATGCAATGTCGCGCCTCGCCCAAGGTTATAAGTTATGTTCTGATTGCTATTCATCCACAGTGAGCTGAGTAAGCTATGTAGAGTCTTTTACTCGGGTGCGTTATTTCACGTTGTTGGGACCAAGCGTCATTTCCATGGCAAGCGAGCACATTTTACGGTATGCCGCGCGCGCGAGAGAGAGGTGACGATACGTACATATGGACGGCCTCTCTGCCTGGTCGGGGTTCAGAGTGTCCCACCCGTCCATATGTACGTACCTGCATACCCGATCACGAGGGTGGGTGTGGCAGCGGTTACGAGATAGAGACAGAGCATTGCCGTTACTGTAACGGTGAATGTCAGTAGTACTGCCAGTAGTGCTGCTCTACACTGAGCTTACCGTCATCCGCGTTTGGAATGCTAACCACCGTAAAGTATGCGTGTGAGGCACGCCACCACTGGGAGCAGCTCTTGGGCCTGTGAGGGGGGTAGGGAGTAGTGCTGCCTCGGAGGAGAGTAAGTTAGCTCTGCGACAAGCTTACCTCGAAGTGTGATTACGTCCTCGCCTACATAGAAGATTGTACGCTTCCATACCATCCCCTCCCCGGGCATCTAAAATACATACTTCCTCGCGTCTGCTTTTTCTTACCGAAAGGAAAATCCACCGCAGAACACAACTTTGGGTTCGGCTGTTGCATTTTTTTTTTTTTCATTTTCGGGTACCAGTTGCGCAGAAGCAGGATCAGGATTGGATCGCTTACACTGTGTAAGCAAAACCCCACACACACAGCAGCAAACGACGGTAAGGGAGGGGCTTTCCCCTTTCGCAATTAGGTTACCGGACACACGTGTACGTGATTGGCTGAAAGAAAAAAAGAAGTCGACTAAAAAAATAAAATACACAAAAAAAACCCCTCCCCAGATTGCCGTTCTCGACCGATCTCAGAATATTTTAGGCGTCTGACGGGGTCTTTGATCTCGGAAATAGGCAAATCCAACGCCAGATTGCGCCAGGGGGCGGCGGCGTGCCTGTTCCGGGGAAGAGTTTGTCCGTGGTTTGTCCGCCCGCCCGCCCCCTTCCTCCCTCTCTCCCGCCGTCGCTCGCATTTGGGGTTGTTTGACGATAACGCGTAGGAGGGGAAAGTGTTCAACGGCAAGTAATTTCTTCTGCTTTGATTCTTCTTTCGTCTTGACTCTAGGATTTTTCTGGGGTCATATGCAGGGATTGTCAGATTTTTGACTTGGAAGTGACGCAATGAGGTCTGAAGGGAGAGACCAAAAAAAAACCTCGGAAGAAAGCTTAATTTTTATGTTACAGGTGAGGTTGTGTTCCTGGTCAAGTGGGGGTTTTGTTTTATTCACGTTACATCTCGTTTGCGTATGACGATGGCCTAGGCCCTAGTGCTGGCGGCCACAGCACCGACACAGATGCAATTCGAGCACCCTTGAACTCAGCTCCAAATCCTTCGGTGAGTTCTGTCCTTCTCTCTTTTTTAAAAGTACTACGCAGCTCGGAGACTGACGTCGCACAACAGACAGACATGTCCCCTCCTCTTCCCAAACCGCGCTCTTTCCGTATTGGCTTAGAATCATCAGTATCCAGTTTGCGCACCTACTTGGATCATGCACTACCGATGCTAATCGAAACAAGCAGTGCCTTGCATCATAAACATTAAGTACCATCCCGACGACGGTCCTAGAGTAGGGCCCCCAAATGCACAATTTCAAAACCCTCCGTCGCTTTTTCTTGATTCGGTTACGCCGAACCCCAAAAAAGATGAAATCAAAATCGCCCAACGACATAGACCAAGGATAGTCGGGTCATCCGCCCGCCACATGACGTGGAAGGCCCTCACCTCCTTCTGCATGCCGACGGAATAAGCGTAGTCAACGACGGTGAGTCGAGACCGTTTTCCATTATTGAGGATATGTATGTCAAACAAAGAGCGCCGTTTAGGCTTAGCAGAGGGGGGTAAAATCAATAAATTTAGTAAGTCAGACATGTTCTTGCCAATCAGCTTGCGACTTTCACCGGCTTTCACCTGGTGACGCCGCCGCCAAACCACAGCGTACTGCGTCCTGCAGAAAAAAAGTTTTGAATGGTATTTCACGAGTTGAGCTACATACCTTACTTTTTTTGTTGCTGCTTGCAGTATTAATCCTCAACAAACATGGTTTTTCTCTCAGGTTGATGGTGCTCTCGCGAACACACTTTGCTTGAAGGTCTTCATGCAATTTTTTGTGTGTAGGTGTGTCTTACCTAGGCCTCAACAATAAATGACGCATCGAAGAGCTAGCAAGCCACGGCGGTCACGGTAGGAAACACACAACGCACCCTCGATCACACCAAGAAGTATGACGCTCGCACTAGTAGTTTTGTCCTCTCAAGCCCACACAGGAAGGAAGAAAGGCCCAGACTCTTTTGATTTCCTCGTTGCGAAGCGTTGGTGGCGCTACGGCAAGCTAAAAAGCACAACGGTCAAAATCCGCGGAGATGTCAGAAAGCCTAAAAACGAACGTATACTACTGTCCGGTCTTTCTCTTTTTCATCTGCTTGTTACCGTTCTCTTACTTTTCTACAGCTCAAGATATTTCTTGGTATAAGCATAGCAGGCTTATCCTGTGTATGAACTAACTGGTGTTGGAACGTTGGTGGTGTGTCGGACCGGCCTCGCGTGGATGAGAGCGAAACTTTTGAATCGACGTGCGAAATCTACGGTCGAGGGAGGGTGGCGCATATGAAGGTGAGACACGATTGTCTGGCACTTTGTTTCTTTAACCTTACCTCCGCCGTGGAAACTATGCGTCGTCATGCGCCTTCAAAGTAAGTCTCGACTCTACAAGGAAGTCTATAGACGTAGACGTACCGCGTAGTAAGGTGAGCATACAAGTTTTTTTTCATTTGCAACTTGCATGTACAAACTGTTCGTACATTCGCATGCGGAGAACATAAGTTGAGTCCTGTTGCAACAGACTTTTCAATGCGTAAATGGTTCTTCTTGTCGGCTCGTACTAGGCGTAGTGGAGCACCGCCGCCGCGTACTGCAAAACTGGTGCAGTCTCCTTGCTAGCTTCCATTCGATATGATGATTGAAATGTCTGGCAGCGGTGGACGTCGGCGGTGGCAAATATTATAAGATTAGGCTGGGTCTCTGTCAAGTGAGCATAGTCGTGATTGGTATGCAGGGTTGAAGCTGTTTGGGTTAAGCATGTATAGCCTGGTAAGACATTTTTTGTTGAGATCCCTGAAGGTCCTAGTAAGTTGGTTCAAAGTACGTTGAACGGACAGGTAGCATTTATGAATGCTACACACGGAAGCCATAGAGCTCAAAGCAAGCGAATTGTTGATTCTGAGGTTGACACCTCTTCGCGTGGATGATATGTTTGACAGTTTCTAGGGTACAACAGTACAGCAACTACACCCGCCCACCCTCCATACCAAAAACACTATCTTTCGTCTAATAATTCTAGGCCTCGGAAGACACACATGGACGATGACCAATATGATTGCAACGAGACACATGGCAGGGGTCACGCAAAAGGATAAAAGTCGGCGACACGGATAAAACAATCAATTTTCCTTTGGGTTTAGAGACGTGAGGGTATGTTGTTCGTACGTACTCGATACACAAATGTTAGTTAGTTACACTGCGTAATCGTGCAGAGGTTTTTCAGGCCCTGGATGGGATTTGGGATTGTGATGACGGGATTTGGAAGACCGAATTTGAAGGCGAATTTGATTTTGAGATTGGCGGGTTGTATGGGCGGTTAGCGGAAGCGGAAGCATTCCATGGAGTGAAGGGGATATTCCAGTAAATAGGTCAGCTCAGAAAAGAGTCGCTCATACCGATGTAGCTTTGTGAGTTTTTCATCTGAATGGCTTGAGGGGGTTAGACAATGCAAGGGGAGATCAGTGCCACGCTGGCACGTGAAAACGGTAGATGTACCGACAAAGGAAGCACAAGAAGACAGGTTTTGCGCAACACAGAGGACTGTGATAGTCGGCACGGTAAGGGAGAACATTGACGCTTTCCGTGAAACCTTTTGGGATCTTCAGCGAGAGAAAAAGGGAGTGAAAGAGTGGCGAGTCGTCCCGCGTTCCCGATCCTGTGTCCTTGTTTCGCGAATGGCCGAACGCGCGGGGACGAGAGCTACGATGGTGCGGAGAAGTAGGTTGAAGGTTGACGCGGGAGGGCAAAGTTCTGAAGGGAACACAATGTTCAAGTGAGTTGACCGGGCTTTGGTTTGTCAGTGGTACGGCAGGCGTCGACGCCCGGAGTGGCTGACTAGATGAGAAGCATGTAATCTGATTGTGAGAACTCACAGTGCAGCAGTGAGATTACAGAGCAAGGCGGCTGGAATGATAAGCTTTGCAATGTATGTTTTGTATGACCAGGACGAAGGAAGAATTCCTCGGTAGTGATGCCTGCGCGGAAGGCTGGGACGAAAGTCCGAGCGTACACCTGATGAGCATGGGGAAAATCTGAGCTCAATTATCGCAAGTTTAACATACCAGGTTTGGTGGCCCAACAGCACTCATCGGATGCTCGCAGATCAAAGCATTGAAACAGTGTCGTGGTAAATCTAAGATGAAAGCTATTCTCCTGGACTGAGAGGGCTAGCAGCGACAAAAGAGGCCAGACAAAAAGTAGAGCAGCACCCTGAAATGAAGGACGGGTTGTTGTGCAGTACAGGGACAAGGCGTAGTGGAGTAGAGACGAGGCCTAGATGAGTGGAGTCGAGGGCAAAGCGGGCCAGATCGAAGTGAGCCAATGGCGGTGTGAGGATGGAAGCGGGCCGTAAGCGGGTTGGAATTATCGGGGCTGATGATTGGTCGGGTCGGCGGAGGAGTCTGGACACGGTGTGATTGGCCGACTATCGACCACGCGGAACGCGACCCAGAGAGGGGTGTTTTGTCGGTTGGTACGGCGTATGGCTGGGAGAAAGGCAAGAGGACATATGACGGGCGTGTGGGACAGAGTAGGGAGGAGATTCGCCGGGGTAGACGGGAGTGGTAGCAGTGCAGGGCAGGTGTCGAGATGGCAGGGGCAAGGCAGGGTTGGGTGACAACGCCTCAGCGAATCAGCATCTGGCCGGGTCGGGTATGCCGATAGGGAACTCGGAAAATAGCGCGGAATCCTGCTATTGACCGTATCGGGAAGGACAGGAACAAGATCTGTGGTCCCCGTCTCAAAGAAACATCGGATCTGATGAACGATCTCGCTTTTCACGCTGCATCTTTTCTAACATTATTTTCTCGCGAAATAAAATAAATAATACACAAACCGCCGTGATTGGCAGACGTCGAATATAAACATTCGCCACTTGCGTCCACTCCGTCCACCGTTCCCCCCATCCCTCAGCGCTAGCCCCGTCTTCCCTCCTCTCTTCGCCGTCAGACACACACCGCACCGCTAGCAACCTCCACCCACACAACATGGATATTGCCTTCGACACCACCTGGTGTCCAACATGTTCCCGCCAGATACTCCCCAAGAGGATTCAGGTACCAGTAGCGCCTCTGCCATCGGCAGCAGCTCCTGCGCCACCACCATGCTCGCCCACATCTCGTAAGTCGAACAAGTTCAATGGACATCGCACCTATATACTTACCATCGCATCACAGAAACAAAGGCAGAGCAACAACCAACACGTCTTTCGCGCAACAAGACAGGCACGATACGCCCGCGCAATGGTGGAGGGTTAGTTCATGGGACAGGCCGAGTAAAGCCCAATGGTACGATTAAGCGTCCATCTCCCAACAACACCTCTGCCACGCGCAAGCAATCTACCGCACCTGTCCCCCCACCCTCCCCCACCTCTCCCGCGCAACCAGCCCCGCCTGTTCGCCAAAAGACGATCATCGACCAGTCCCCGGTCCCCCTCTACTGCTCTGATGAATGTCGTCTCGCGGACATGCAGAGCGTCACCGGCATTGACATCAACTACAATCCTGAACGTCATGCCTCGCCTACACTTCCTCATTCGCCAACTCCGTCGAGAGCAGTCAAGAACGACTCTGACGATTCCGAACTTGGGTCTAGTCTCGAGAGCGAAGCATCCTCAGTTTCTCCTGTGCGCGTTCCGTCTGTACCCTCCACTACTAGCAAGCGCACTGTGCGCAATGGGCCGATCCCAATCGGCTACGCCGCACTCGCTTCGATATACGACGACCTCCCTCCCTGTCCACCACCACCTCCCTTCCAACCTGACCCGAAGCCTGTCGAAGCGCCAAGGCGCGACGTCGGGGCTGAGTATTCATCAGGCCTCATCATGGCTTCTCGCCGCATCCAGGCCGCGCTCTTGTCTCCCCCTCAAGACAAGAAGCGTCCGTCGTGGTGCAATCCTTCCTCCCGGTTGTCGACAGCTTACGCGCACAATGCGTACGCGAAGGGATACACCGGCTTGCAGCAACATCGCGAGGTCATCCCTGGATGGACAGATGGTAGTAACAAGTGGCGCGCCTCCGTGTACTCATTTGCGAGGCCGGACGAGGACGTATCGGTCACCACCGACGGACCATTTGACAACCGCAATTCAGCATACGCCGGCTTCGTCAGCACGCCGCTCAGGAGTCGCGGGGTTTACTCTACGATGGGGGAGTCAACGGAGGGTGACCTGCCCGCGAAGATGCAGCGAGTTACCAGTCAGCCGTGTCCCCGTGCACGCAGCGAGGCGGAGGAGCTTTACAGCAAGTGGGACATGTCGTTCACTCGTCGTTGCGAGTCGAGGACGAATATGTCGCACCAGTCCGCGCTCATGTCCACATCTCCCACCGGCTCGACGCACTCGTTGCCTGCCTACGGCGGCGCGAGGAAGCCAAGGAAGGAGGTTCCGATTCTGAAGAAGGGCGCTGAGGGTAA
Source organism: Cytidiella melzeri (assembly GCA_022592445.1). NCBI lineage: Eukaryota > Fungi > Basidiomycota > Agaricomycetes > Polyporales > Irpicaceae > Cytidiella > Cytidiella melzeri. The sequence continues at coordinate 19,536 of JABYQR010000055.1, read as the reverse complement.
ACTGTTGGTGCCTGACGTCAAGCTGAAGCGAACAGACTCGACAATGAGCTTCGAGAGGCTTTCTCTCAGTCGTCAGGGGAGTGAGATGAGCGTGGCGCGATCGAGGTTGGGTTTGGCGCGGACGGAGAGCACCAGTGGCAGCAGTGTCACCGAGGAGGACGAGGCTGATGAAACCATCAGCTTGGACTTCAAGCCGAAGAAGGCAAGAAGCCCGCCCATGTCTTGTGAGTAGATCATTATCTTGTCGTCTACGGTCGCTAACATGACAATGTGTAGCATCCTCTTGGTATGAGAACGAGGAATTTACGTACCCGTTGATGATCCTCCCCAACAAAGAGAAGAGGACTGTCACCAAGGTCGTCGATGGCAAGGAGGTTGTCGAGGAGGTCACGGTCGACGTTTACCCCGAGCGCAAGAGGCTCTTTCTCTTCCCTGGGAACGATCAGGTGTAAACCTGTCGCCGCACACTGGACGCTGGACGCACGCATACCACATCGACGCATACCGCTATCATATCATACCCATCCATATCATCCTGCTTATATCATCGTCGCATCTTAATCTTAATGCCCCGCACCACACGTCGTCCTTCGCATCCTTGATCGCTGTCGCGCAGTAACCTTATTCGCCTTCATCTCCGTTTTCGGCTACCTCCTCCATACTCTACGCCACGCAATACCTAACCCCCACGTATACCAACGTAACCTATCATACCCACCTCGGCACGGCCATTGCTCGCCCCACGCCCAATCGTACGATACACTTCTTGGATTTACCCTACTGCGACTATTCCCTCACCTGCTCTTTGGCGGTTGGCAAAATGTACCATATGTATCACTACCGCGCTCCTTGGTCGTCTCGTACCTCTTTCACCTGCGTCACTCGTTCACTGCTCTTCGTCGCTTATTTGGGATACATCGTCATCATCATCATCGGCATCGCTTTGTTCATTGTTATCGACGTTTTCGCTTCCCCATGTACTTTGTAGTCTTCTTTCCTCTCATGTCGCTAGTTACATTACTCTATGCGCGATGTGATTCCCAGTTATTTTTCTTCCCATCATCATTGTTATCATTATGGATTCCAACATTGTGTACAGTAGCACGTCATCCAACAGTTTTTGGAACTCTTTATTTCACTGTGAATAGCTTCTTGTCGTTGCATGTCTTTTGGGTCTTTGATAGGGAAAATTCAATGAACTCGTGGATCCTTCCAAACTATGTGTGCCTTTGAATGCGACCGTGCGACCCGTGTTCGACAGAGGGGGGAAACGGTGTATCTTCGGGAGACGAAAGGTCACAACGTGCACGGCGCGCGGACCATCCTCGCTTAATTTCTTTGGGACACCTCTCGTCTCTCTCTCTCTCTAGTCTTGTATCAATTTGATTCTTCCAACGTCCGCCGACGCGGGTGGTTCTGGGCTTTTTGGCTAGTCGTTCAGATTACGTACGGAGGGTGTTTGTCTTTATGCTGTGTGGCTGTGTGCTCTCTGATACGGTTACGTGGTGGGTCTTTTTTTTTTGGTTTTGGGTCCAGGCTGGCGATGACGTCGAGCTCGAGCCAGTCTTTCTCGGTCAGGGGGGGTAGTTGTTGTTTGAAACTAAACGGGTGCCCGTCGCGTCGGTGATCCCCCGCCCGTGCTTCAAAAGTTGGCCGTGAGGGGTTTAGTTTTACCTCATAAGTTCTATGAGGGAGTTACTTGCTTAAGCTTAGCTAGTTAGGTCCGTTCCTACCCTACATGGCGAACTACAAACCAAATTTTCTTTAGGTACGACCTAGCGAGCGACGCTACTGTGTGTAGTGTGAGAAGCTGGGTGTTCATCCGTTCATGTTTATATGAACCATTTCGACCTAATACCTAATTTATTTGGGACCGACGCCGACGTCGACTACTGGGAGTCCATGTGTTTTTCTCTTTTGAAAAGTAAAATTTTTTACTTCCGTTCACTGCCTGATTGTTTTACGAGCCCTCTTTTTTTCGATTGTGCGCTTGACTGTTGAGCATTGACCGACGACGGATAGCTTGTGTTTTTTTTTTTCAGTTTAGTATTCTATTCTATGTAGGGAACGGGGAGTTTCGAGCGACGAGCGCGAGAGGCCGGAAACTTGTGATTTTTTTTTGCTCTCGGGGCCGTCACGGACTTGCTGTATGTTTGGTTTTTCTCTATTCTTGGAATACTTGGAGGGTTTGAGTGGGACGGTTACGGCTCGGGGTGGGTGGTGGTAAAGTTGAGATTGAGGTTGTATGTATACACCTACGTACAGAGGGTCTTTGTTCCGGTGTAAGCCGCGCATAGGTTCTCGGTCAACCCCTCCGCCTGGCCAACCGGTGGTCTGTAAGTGGTTGTCGGTTTACATAAAACTACTTTGGTGCTCTCTACTGAGACTCTGGAACAACATGACGACCTAGACTGTGGAGCGGAGCAGTGAGCATGAATCATCTACATATTGGATGTCGTGACGGAAGCTAAATGGTGTGGGCGTTTCGTCACAGGAGATTATGGACCAACAACTGAGGGTTTGGGGTGAGACGACATTTGTTGTATAGTAGTGGTGTGGATTCTTTCTCTCAAACAAAAAGGTGCGCGGCCGGTGGACGTTGTCAGCAGTTTTTCTTTTCCTTTTCTCGACGCTAATCAAACGGCTAACCCCACTACATACAACAGCATAGTTCAATGTCTGTTCAACTGGCGGGGTCTGCAGAGTCGACGTACGAGGACCACTCGAAATTTTTGGAAGATACATACAGTCTTTTTCGGTTTGGGTTTGAACAGCTCTGCCTTTTTGGAACGAGTCCCCCCCCTCTGTCTGTTGCAACACGGCCAATCATACCCTGGCATCACGAGTGGTTTTTCTTTCCTGTCCTAACAAGCGAGAACCCAGGGCCCAGAAGCTGTCAAAGGAGGGGCGTTTAGTACAATTGCTTACAAGAAGGGAAAGGGAAGGGGTTGGGGGACCCTATGACGCTACATGTACATCCATCCATCCCATCCCCATTGGTTCGGAGTCGTCTCTAGTACCTCTAGGCCATTCTGTGTTGTTGACGCACTGAGCCATATGACACCGAGTCGTGAGGTGCTTCAATGTCCGGCGTTCAAAGGTTGCGAATTGGGCCAGTTGCATTCACTGGATACGAATCAATGTATGTGTGGGGTTTTTTTTTCCTGCTCAGTCGTTAAATGGGTGAGAGGTTTCGAGCTCGTGCTGTTGATTCTCTCTCACCGAATACAGGATTTCTTGTCAGCGATGGTAAATATTTGAACGAACGACTACACGAAGATAATCGTTCGTGCGATTAGCGATGGAATTGATCAACGAGGGGTGTGTGCATGGGGGGTACTAGAGCGATAGGGAAGGAACATCACAAAGGGGGGAGACGCGACAGCTTATCCCATTCTCAATTGCCAAAGTGCACGAGGAAACTTTGCAGGTCAGTTTGCTTCTTCTTCTTCTTGAGTTATCTGGCGAGTTAGTACTTAAGTACTTATCCCTTACCATCTTTGATCGACGCGGGCGGGAGAGGGAGTGCCCACGCTGGTACTTACCAGCTTGCATCACACAATGAGAAACTGCAGACTCTTATCGGGAGATGCAAAGGGGCTAGACTCTTTCTTTCACCGAGCTCGTCAATGAAAATCTGTGCCCTTCATTTCAGCGTTCCCGCTCGCGCTCGCGCTCGCGGTTGTTCTCCCCTTCTCCCCTTCTTCTTCTTCTTTCAATTCTAACAGTCTTCGTTCCGCCCCTTTTTATTTTGGTTTTCTTTGACACGTATATGTGCTGAAGCATGGAAATTCCTTTGTTTACAGGGATATTCTAGTTTTGGTTGCAAACATGTTCGGGATTGGACGAAACGGCCGTCACACATGCTATTCTATCGTCTGCCAAATCCGCAGCATTTACATGGTCAATGACCGCGACGTTTATTATTGATAACGAACGATTCGGAGTTTTAGATGCACTTCGGGGAGTGTACACATGCAACGATCACACGAAGGGTGGATGGATGGTCACCTTGCGAGTATCTCAAGATCTACGAGTTGACTCTACGATAATAGGCATAGGCATTGCCACTTTGCTGCTCATTGATACCGAGACGTTTCTAGGGTGGACGCGATTGGTGGGACGTGTGCTTACTATATATTGTAGGTGGTTTTAATTATCCTGCATCGCGAGCAACAGGATTGGTTCAAGATCACCGGGGGGGGGGGGGGGGTTGCTGCCACTCGGGGTTTTGATCTTAGTTTTCTACTCCTGTGGTGAGTTCTGAGATCTGATGATTCTTTGCATGCGTTGGACAGGGTAAGGACCTTGTTCTAGATTGTCAGCCTGCCAGGGGAGTCTGGTTCGCCAACGTCTCAGTTCTTTGTCTCTCAATTCAATTCATAGGTATAATAACCGTTGGCTACGTACAGAAGAGAGCTGGACTGTGCTAGCATGCTCAGGTGGACATGACGTCAGGCGCCGTCTTGCTGGGCTGGGGTACTCTTCAGACCGATGGCCAGGCAGTTCATTTCGCCGGGTTGCAGTCAACCACCACGCGATCTGCTATAGAACTGGATCTTGTGCTCGAAAGCCCTGTTTCTGTCAATCGATAACCCCTCGTGGTCAGACAATCCGCGGTCTAGACTTTTCTACATCGTTTCAATGCTCGTCGTCGTCGTTGGACATGCAACCTCAAAACACTATCATACTGTACACCACTCATTCAACACTTGGCAGACGATCTTTCTCCCATCGACTAAGTTAGCTTCGTGACGCAATGACGACACACCTCTGTGGCGGGCATTCGAGAGGGATCGTCCTCTGCAATACGAGTCTGCGGGATAGGCTGAAGCGCTGATTCGTCGCAGTTGGGAAGGGAATTGTTACCTCTCGCAAACCAGCTACAAACGAATCAGTGACCTTTCCTGGTCCTTCTCGCTATGCGCTCGCTTGCACATGCCCTTTGTCGTGGGATCCCGAGAGTTGAATACCGCGTGTTGCTCTAATCCCATAGCATGTTTCCCACGTTCCTTCAATAGCCGGGGGAGGGTTTGCTCACGTTATGCACGGAGGATGTCATATGAACACTGCGCGTTACGAAGGGTTTGGGTTATGTATGTGTTCAGTGGGTCGAGGCCTCGTTGGGATATTTGGGGACCTGGGCACTGGGAAGGTGGGAAGTTACTGTAAAGGCATTGTCGTTGTCCTGAGCCGTTGCACCACCTGACCTGGGCTGCGGTTGGCTTTGACGACGGATGAGTCGAGTTCAGGTGGGCTTTTCGTTGGTCATTGGACGTGGACGTAAACCCGTTCTGCGTCATGGTTTTCGGTTTGTGCTACTCGTAGCTAGTGTATCGACGCGACCTGTGACCTATGTACGTACGGAGTGGCATGTTACGTGTACATGGCGTTTTTGTTACTATTAGGTCTCCTCTATGCAACAACTAGTTGTACACGTGTATACTATTCGCTCACGTAAAAACAAGCCATAACGTCCATGTCACTTTTATCGACACTTCAATTCATGCATCATGCTCAGCGCACACTCTCCGTTCTCCGTTCTCCGTCCAATGTGACCGACATTGAAAGGGGGCGACGTGCGTCGAGGCTGCAAGTCTCGTTGCATTCAAAGAGCACAAGATCCTCGAGCGTTCGTGTTATCCCGTGGCTTGTCCGTTCATTGATGCACCCTCCAGTCGACCATCCACTCACGGGTACGTATGAGGTGCAACTTGTGAACGCGGATCCGGTTTCGTCTCGGAGCGCGTCATGAATCACTCAATACATACATAACACATACTATCTACGCCGGCGCAGTTCCAATCTTTCCGCGCAGTTCATCATTCATATTTCACATTCATCCCCGCATTTGTTCACGCCCTCATGAATGCAAACAGATAACTTTCTTGCACTTGGGCTGTGCGGGGAAAACCCGCTCGCTTCTTTTTTAACCCCGCATCTCTGAGAATTGTTTTCCCCGCATCATGCACCTTGCCCCGATGTCAGACAAAAAGATGTGTCCAGTGTGTGTTTTACGGCAGTGGTTTCTGTGATCCATGCATGTAGCTTTGTGCCTGTTGATATTAATGTGGAGATGAGGCTGTCAACGTGTGCACAGTGCCACGCGGGGAAGGGAGGGGGGAACCCGGTACCTATGGGAGGAACGAGAAATTGTTACCGCAAGTAGAGTTTCTTGGCTACCACTGCGCGCGGGCGTGCTGCTGTTCAACGTTCATTGTTGATCATGAGCGACAATTGGGTGAGTCATTTGTTGTAGAGTGCGTGGTCAGTCAGCTGCCCGGTGTGTGCGTTCACGATAACTTCAACAGGTGTTGAGGGCGGCCGGCGTTGTGGCGAGTTGATGCGTACTCATCGGGGTATCGTGTTAAAGTCGAGCGTCAGGATAAGAACGTTAACGAGTCCTTTTTTAAATTTCAAAACTCACTCCGAGTCGGCTGCTTGTGGACACCGTGACATTTTCGAGCCTGAGAGTAATCCAAAAAGGTACCCGCTCGGCAAGTCCGTTGTTGCCTGGAACATTGTGCTGTACAACGAAGGACCCATTCCTAGGCCTTCCTTGCGTGAGTACTTCTTTCTTGTTTTTTTTTGAGTTGGATTTTGACGTGGGACAGCTGAAGAAAGGATGAGCCGTGTACTGCCACTGCCAGTGCTAACTCTTACTCCCAAGTCTCGAAGCAGTTCCAGTTCTCGATGCCGAAAGACGAGACTGAGTCGGTGGTGTCCGCTCTCCATGCCTGTGCCAATGTCTTTAACGTGTAACGTACATATCTCATTGGGAACTTGATGCAAGATGCCAGTGGGCGACGGAGGGCAAGGAGCATCTCGTGAACGACAACTTGATATCGATGTTTCGGTTTGGGGGGATACAAAACGTGACGTTTTCGCGCTCTCCTTTCAAAACTCACAGAACTACCCGCCATCGGCCCCACGGTGGTGTCAACGATCAATATGCCAGGCATGTGGAGATATCGTGAGGCTGGGTGTGGGGGGTAACGTAACTTTTTGTTTGTTCCGCGTTTTCCGCTTTGTCGTCAACGTTTCTGTCCAACCCTCTGTTACAGTACTATCCACATGGCTCGGACGAACGCATAGCAATGGGAGCACCCAGTTCTCATCTTTTTTCGCAGATCGTCTCTCAAACACAGGTGTATGATAGATACTCCATAGACGGTTCAACAGTCCAACAAGTCACATCACAAACCGATCAAGATCAGCTGTTCGTACATACTGTAACATGTTAACGTGCAACTGTGACTGAGAGTGACCTTCTAGCATGCCGGACACTGGACAGATTCACAATGCTACGTACCTGGGCCACTCGAGCTCGCGGCGTGTCTTCGGAAGGAGGTGACATGCCACCTGCCAAATGAAACAGACATGTACAGTCCCACCCCCGGTGTGTGTTTCCAACTTTGTCCTTTCCGTCACTTGTTTGTTTGACAGTTCCATGCGCTGTTTTTTTGCTTACTGTGCTTTACGCGGTAACTTGCGGTGTAATGTACATATGTTTGACGTGTGGGGCACTGTCTCTTCGAACTCTCTCTCTCTCTCTTTTTGGAGTTAACTTGGGACAAGACAGGATAAGTCCTCTGACAGACAGACAAGGGATAGCCAAGGTGCGCGGTGGACCTTGAAGCTTGAAGCTTGATGCATGGATGCATGACGTACGGACAGCGGGGAAACTTACCGTGCGTACTCGTCTCACTTTCTTTTTGTTTTGATTTTCTACTCTTGGGCTAGTGGTACATGTACACTACGTTCGAACCACCCACAAAGCTCCAATGCTCACGCTAACGTTCAACCCCAAACCAACAAAAAGAAAAACACGCCACTTTGACGGAAACATGCAACGCATTCAAGCTCATCTGAACAAGGTTTTCTTTCTTGTTTTTCCCCGCACTTCTTTCGCCAGCTCCAACACACGCGGGTACCGGGGCACGAATGATGAATGACTGACACGGAAAGTTTCCTTTTGCGATCGGGAAGGGGACAGGTTCTGGTAGGTACGTACCTCTTCCTTCTTCCTTGTTCTATAGCTAAGTTGTGACATCTCCCTGCAGCTGATAACCTCATTGTCTCCTATCCAGAGAACGCTTTTTCCCCCCTTTTTTCCATTTTTCCGTTTTTCTTTGGAAACAGTCTGCCACTGGGAGTCGTGTTCGACTACGAGATGGGCAGGTAGTGATGGTTTTTTTGAGCCTGTTTCTGTCGGTGCCTTGACTGAGCTTCTCTATCGGAGTACAGGAATGACGGGCACTGGCTGGTTCTGATCTATGCACAACCCCGATTGACTCGGAAGGTAAATGTCACGATTATTCAACTTTCTGGCTTGTTTACTGAGTATAGATGAATTATGCCGGTGGGGGGGACTGACCGTCGGCGTCCTCGACTGACAAAGAAGGCACACGACGCCAGGATTGTTCTGTCAAAGATCAGAGATCATGGGCTTACGGTAGTAGAGATTGCGCTGTTCTCTGGAAAGTCGTGTTTTGAGCCGTCCAACCGATTGCTGAACTTTTTCCATGTTGTCCACTTGCTACTAGAATAGCCGAACGCATGCCGAAACTGTCGTGGCTTTGCGGACCTCCCGAGTCCAGCCAGCCACGGTTTCCAAGAACACGATGATGTAACAAAAATCTCCCTTGGTTTTTTTGTGGCGTGTCAGGTTTCAGGTGAGATGGTTCCCATCATTTTTTTATCATCCCCGTGTTGCGCGGAGTGGAGAAAACAAGGATGGAGATGGTTGAACGAGCGAGGTTTGTAGGCTCAGGTGACATTGGTTGGTGAGGGTGTTTGGAGAAAAGGAACGGAATCTGGGGCGATGTCTTTGGTGTGTGTGGAGCCCCACACACCAGTCGCACGACGTTTGTTTTGCTAATCATGGCGCAAGTGTCCCCACTTGAGAAACCATTCGGAGGAAGACTGCAGGTGGTAAGCAAAAGCTGTCTTTTTTTGTTTGCTTTTCTGTCTAGTCGACTCATGGAAGTTTGGTGCGCACAACTTGGGTTCAAGAGCAGTGATTCTCATTGTTTGCTTTTTTGTTTTCTTTCGCTATCACGAAAGGTCCCGAACCAGACATACTGAGCATCTGCAGAAAGAAGAGAACAGTGCATCGCGACATGGGCCTTCTTCTGACAGCCCGGCCGGCGTGCCTTTTTCCTTCTGGGTTTTGCAGACCCTATCGGGACGTACGGACGGGACAACGGATTTCCTGGATTTCTGGTATTTCCCTACGAAGCTCGAACAAGTCAAAGTCCATGGCGTCCCGCGAGGCGGAACACGACGTTTCACACTTAACCAAACGACGATCTCAGGCGTTCAACTGCCCGGAGATGACCATGGCGACTTGTTACCGTCCTACCCCGTTCCGATCTTGTCGCAGCGATGGGAGGGGGGGCAACTTCTACCTGTCAATGCGAAAAGATCAATACGTTACGCGTCGGCGCCGTTGTGTAGCGCTGCTGAGCGGGAGAGTTATTGTATCGGCATCGAGCGAGATGACGGTCTCTGAATCAGCGACTGGTATCTGCAAGGCGGGTAAGACGGCGACATTCTGGTGTTGAAATTCCGTGGATTACCAGCTGCCCCCGGATCTTCTTACCCCGCCTTGCAGACAGTCACGCCACCGGCCATTGTATGCCTCCCGCGCCTGGAGTTTGCTGCGACGATGTAGAGTCCTTTTTGCGGTGCTTCAGCTGATTCGATGACCGAAACTGAACATGGTAATCACCTATCTGGATATCAGCGACCGTTGGTTCCCAATCATGAACGCAGATATGCGGATATGTTTGTTCGTCCGGTCCCGCGGGGGTAGCAACGTGATATTGGAATGTCCGGTTCATGTCGATGACATGCCGTGGTGGTAAGTACACGTTTGGACTTAGTCTTGACGTGCGCTGATTGGTGTTTCTGCAAGCCATATGGTTTCGCATGGGAAAGATGTAGTTGTGTCTGCTCCGCTGGAAGTGTTTCGGCATGGCATTTGTCAAGAGCTCGGAGTCCCGATGGGAGGGAGGCCGAGGGTACAGCCTGTAATGTTCTCAGCCGTGAAATAAAGGACAAGTCTTGTCACGAATCACAAGTCATATTCTTATCCAAAAATCTTGTGCCTTGTGTCAGTGTGCCTAGGGACGATGAGTATTCAGTCAGCCACAATGCCACCGGGTACCTACGGGTTGCGTGCGAAGAAGGCTGGAGGTAAAGTGTCCTCGATGGTCAGTCCTTTTGCTCTCTCAGTCGCTCACGCTATGTTATGCATTCTCACGGTTAACACCTTTGGTGGGTACAGGGTATAACGAGAGATGCGATATCGAAGTGTCCACGGCCTTTCACCAGTCGTGCGAGAACTTGACGGTTCAACAGGCAGTGAACAGTGCCGATTTTGCACGTAAACCTCGTCGCGCATCACAGGAAGGGACCAACTTGACGATGCGCACTGGGTCAGCGCCAGCGCTGCCTGCAGTGCGATTGCTATCCTCTGGTGTGCGGTCGCTGAATTCCCGTGACGTTGGCCGCCGAGAGCTGTTCCGTTGGGAAACCGACCAAACCGTGCTGTCAGCTCCATTGGGGCAGAGTGATACCCATGGTGCGACGACCTATCATTGATACGTGAGATCAAGGTCAGGAGATCGCAGTTACGAGGTAAGGATGCTCGGTAGTACGTTTACTCTAGTGGATACATGTTGTTTACCGCTCGTTTAGCATCGAATATAGGGTGAGCTTGTGCATTGTCTGGACACCTTGGCTTGGTAGCATCCTTTCTACAGTAACACGCTGGGATCATATTACCTGTCTAGTGATTTTGAGTAGTAAGTCAGTGGACTGCGAATATTTGACAGATGCCTGAGTTTGCAGTGCACCTTGCTCCAGCCTAGTGCACCTTATGTACTAGCTAGTAATAGGTCCGTAAAATTCAAATTGGGAGACAATGACTACTACATATTGCTAAATTTGCATTCCCAAATCTATCCCACTCAGAGTTACAAATTTACGTCGGTAATGGTAAGACGGATGGATTCATCTTACCATTACCGACTGCACTATCAGAGTCGAAACTATACAGCTTGATGCCACCAAGTGGACGGAGTTCATGATGAACAATGGTGGCAAACCTCCCAGAGATATCATCGAAGCTGATTTCAGGCAAACCAGTTTCCGCAAGTGCAAATCGTTGCTCTACCCAATCTGTATTGTTCCCAACTCGTACCGGAAAATTGTCCTGCTGACACCTGCCTAGGCGCACCAGACCAGGCAGCAGCGCGCCATTGACATGGGGTCTTGGACTTGTTCCGGAAGTGGTGGAGAAAGAGTAAAGTCGGTCCACCACTTGTCTGGCGTCGCGCTCCGAGTTCGAGGCGGCGAGCGTGATATAGCCTTTCCAGCACAATAAACCATGGTTATAATCCCCGACTTGGTACAATGAAATGGGATGAAATCCTGCCTGCACAAGATTCGTGGGCCTAGTCGACCAGACAAGAACGTCGTTCTTATCTGTGATATCGTCCAATGCTGGGGCTTCGATGATATAGGAATCATTCTCGACCCAAACAGCCAAACGAACAGTAGAAGACGCTCGACCAGGATTGCAGCGTACGATGGGGGAACCGCTCACGCTCGCACCTTGCCAGTGGTAACCGAGATGGCCACCCCAGACCGACCGAAGTGTCCTTTGCTCGCCGTTGGCGAGGGAGTCAATTGGAGAGAGGTCGAAGAGCCAACATCCGGAGTCGTGCTTGGAGATTCTGAGGATATATCTGGATGATAGAACGAATGTGTTGAACCCAAGGTCGTGATAGTCCTGCTAATAGTAAGGTTCGACGACAGAAATTAGTAGCAGATGCTGGTCGAGGGGATGTAATTTCGAACTCACCCCTAACGTGGTCTCAAACTTCAAGTTTACTTCTTTTCTGTCGTCCCGTTCGTTCACAATGTCGAACGTTCTGATTTGTAGCTGTTGCGCCACTGAAGGTGTTCTTGGCTGGTGGACTTGCAACAAACGCACGCATGGCTTCTGGTAACATAAGGTGAATACGCAAGGACCTTCGTGAAAATTACATGGCTCGGTGAATATATGGCGAACACCCCGATTGGTGTACTCGTATAGCCGAAGCTCTCGAGCATTGACGTCGAGAGGGGAGTGTTGACTAAGCCAAGACGAGCTAAATGAGCAGCATCAGCCGCTGCTGTTCACAACAGAGACTACACTTACACAACTGATACGCAGGTTACTATGTATCCTGTGTGAAGGGAGATAGGATAAAGGCGGAGGAAGCTTCGGTTTGCAGGTAGACCGTCAACTGGCATTCGAGGAGCAGTCCCAACTACATTGCCGGTGGCAACGTCGTAGATATCAAAGGTTCCATTTGTTCTGAGGATAACCAAACGTTCGCCTCCTGGTATGAGAGCTAGCTGAGTAACATCGGACAGATCGACGGCGGGAAGGACTGGAACCCCGCCATGAGGGAGCTTCGGTGACGAGAACGCTTGGTCGACCCGCACCATAAGCAGGGAAGCCTCTCGTAGGCGAGTCGCCGACATCTGTGCTATATCCTCTCTAGTGTACACGGACGGCTTTACGTATTTCAGGTCCAGTAGGACCGTCAGCCACACCGATCGTTCATCCACGACGTGGCGGAGACCCTTGCATGTCTATGTGGAAGGTAGCGGTCAGAAATCAAACCACCCCCGCAATCCAACTCTGCAACTTACTGCGCGCAACATGTACAGTGATTTGACGGACAGTTCGAGGCAAATATGCAGCCATACGTCCATCGGGAGTCTGGTGACCGAGAGGCTCGAGCTCCGGCCCTCTTTGGACTTTCCGGGTCCATCTGGTTTATTCATAATTGCAAAGCAACGAACTTGGATCTGTTATGAAGTTGCGGATGGAAAAAGACGCGAGAACACTTATTCACTCACTTCGAAGTCTCAGCGAGATGAGTGTAAGGACTCACCATTGCAGACAGGCGCCTAATGGTTCGCAAAGCGGCCTGGGCACACGTACTCTGAGGTTCAAAGGGGACAGATGCACCATGCAATAATCCCGCAGTCGAAATTTCAAAGAGCACAGAATGTGGTATTTTATGGGCTGTGAGTCTTTACTGAACAAGTATCAAGTACCCAGTTAACGGCAGGTGCGATTGTCAGCAAAAACACCGTGAAAGGCTGAAGTTGCGCTAGTATCGTCCTCGTCTTCTAGAAGAACGTCGTCGAATTACGTTACATATCGTAATTTGGCTCGTCTGCACCATTCTGTGTGGATGACATGACTTTGTATAACTAGTCGATGGTCCTGCGGCCGGTCACACCCTTGGAAGTAAAGATATTGGAATACCTCTCTTAACGAGCTTTCGGGAGGGTCTGAATTGAAGATTTAAGCATGCAAGCCTCTTCTGCATCATATCAGTGACCTCCGAAAGGAATTTCTGGATCGTTACTGCAACGCTCTCCGGTAGTAATAGACTCGTTAATAGACTCGTGCGAACTGAACGATGAGTGCATACCTCCGATACATCATCCACACTATCAAAGCATGCTGCTGAGACCGTGACACAGCGATTTGCAATGTTTCAGTCGAAGCTTTACAGCTTGATGACGTGCTGGCGTGTCCCATCCCAACCGACGTCAATTACAATCCGCGCCACCCTCCCAGAGATATCATCTCAGCTACGCTGAACCACCCCAGTTTCCATTCGGGACACTTGCACCTCCCATTCTGTCTCCAAATCCAGGGTGTTCCCAAACCGTATCGGAGACTTCTCTTGCTAACATCTGCCTAAGCGGTATCGCGCCATCGACATGACTCCTCGAGCTTGTTTTGGAATTAGTGGAGAAAGATTACTGTCGATTACCCGCTTTTGCGGTACCATGCTCCGATCCAGTAATACTGCATTGCCGGCATCGCAAAGCACGATTAGAATCCCCCCTTTGTTCCAAGGCAGAGGTCTGGAACCCTGCCTGTGAGAATTGCGTAAGCCAGGTTGACCAGAGATGAACGTGACTCTCGTCTGTAATATCGTCCAACTCGATGATATAGGAATGCTCTCTGGCCCAATTAGCCACTTGGACAGTAGGCGACTCTCCGTCAGGATTGCATAGTACTGTATGTGGTGGGCCATCCACGGTCGTAAACCCGGGTCAGACAGGCTTCTCCCGAATCGACCAAAGTGTTACTTGCTCACCGTTGGCGAGGCTGTCAATTGCAGGAAGATGGAAGAACCAACATCCGGAGCCCATCATGCTTTTACTACGTAGGATGTATCTGGATGATAAGATGAACGTGTCGAACGGCATTGCACCAGTCTGCTTATAGGAATTCAACACTTCGGTGATAGATGATTGGAAATAGTTTTCACGCTCACCTCGAAAACAGTCTCGAACTTCAGGTTGACCTTGATTCCTCGTCGCGATGCGTCATAGCGTCGAACGTCCGTACATGAAGTTGTTGCGCTCCTGAAGGACTTCTTAACGGGTACACATGCATCAGACGAGCACATGGCTTCTGATAGCATGAAGTAAATACGGCATGGACTTCAGGCCCATTACATCGCTCTGTTAATAAGTGCCGGACCTCCCGACTGGTGTACTCGTTCAGTCGAAGCTCTCGTGCATTGGCGTTGACGAGATAGCCATCTCTAACCCTGAATGAGGCAGCATTAGCCAAGTTTACAATGAAGCCCACAGAGCCGATGCTTACATATATGATGCACAGGTTGTTAAGTATCCTGTGTGGAGGGAGATAGGATAAAGGCGGAGGAAGTTTCGGTTTACAGGTAGACCTTCTATACGAGGAGTAGTCCCGACCACTTCGCCTGTGGCAATATCATAGATAACGAAAGTTACACTTCTTCCAAGAATATTAATTCGCTCTCCTCCTGGCGGGAGAGCTTGAACAAATCGACGGTTAGGAAGGGCTGCAACCCCGCAATGAGGGAGCTTCGGGGACGAGAACGCAAGATCGACCCGTACCATACGTGGGGAAGCTTCTGGTAAACGAGTTGCCGACATCTGTTCTATATCCTGGAGTTAAAGGACGGCTTGACGTACAATAGATCCAAGAGGACCGTCAGCCACACAGATCGTTCGTCTACGACGTGACGAAGGCCCTTGCATGTCTATGTCACGCGTATTGGCGTCATGAACTCAATCCAACGATATGAGACTCTAAAACTTACTGCGCGTCATATATACAATGATTCGACGGATAGTTCGAGGCAAATATGCAACCATACGTCTATCAGGACCCGATGGTCAGCCGATAGACTACAGCCCTTTTTTGATTCTCTAGGTCCAGCCATGCCTTGTAAAGCGATA
This sequence comes from Cytidiella melzeri, assembly GCA_022592445.1. Lineage (NCBI taxonomy): Eukaryota > Fungi > Basidiomycota > Agaricomycetes > Polyporales > Irpicaceae > Cytidiella > Cytidiella melzeri. The sequence continues at coordinate 4,221 of JABYQR010000055.1, read as the reverse complement.
AATATGAACCCTGTCATGAAGATACATAGGTCGAAAGAGGCGAGAACACGTATCAACTCACTTTGCGTTGGTGCGAGATGAGTGTAGTCAGTTAACAATAAATATGATTGCCAACAGGCGCCTGTTCGCAGTACTACTCCGAGGTTTACACCAGGTGTTATTCTCGCAGTCAAGTTTTCGTTTCTGGCTAATAATCTTTTCTGAATACACATTTGTAGTGGAACGGTCGTCAGCAACAACACTAATAGGCCTAGGTTGCGTTGGTATCCTCGTCTAATCGTCACTCAAAAACGTCGTCGAGCCACGTTTCGTAATCATACTCTGGCTCCCCCGCACTATTCTGAGTAGATGGCATGACTTTGTGCAAGTAGTCAATGCTGCTTTGAGGAAGGTGCGCGAGGCGGAGGTCGAGCTCTGTGACAAACGGCTACACACGCAGGTTGAGGATACAGCACAAACAGGCAACGTAGATGCTCACCTTATCTCCTGCAATGCCACGGAATGATTCGCGTAGCTGAGCTGGTGATGTTTGGTCTTCTGTGATCTCAACCTATAGATAGGTGTTCAGTACAGCGCACTCGAAGCGAAAAAAGTACGTATCGTACTAGTAGATTTATGAAAGCTTCATACGTGACAGCACCGTAGTCTTGTACAAGCTGATCGTATATAAGGTACATGTCGTCTTCCTGCGGTCATAATGGAGTCAGCAACCAATTGAAGAACAAGATTCACTATGCGTACAGAGTATACGATGCCCAGACTTGCAAGAGCGGCCGTCATCTCGGACGGTTCCAGAGTGTTGGATTCATCTTTGTCAAAGTAGCGGAAAGTGCTCTCGAATTGCTCGAGCTGTACAGGCGTCAAGTTCGACATATTTCGAGACACAATCTATCGGCAAAAGTAGCTGAGGACTTGATGTGGGAGACAATGTCGTTGCACAAACCTGGTTGTCGATGAAAGCTATCTTCTTGGAAATGCTTTGTACTACAAGCTCCTGCTCAAACTCGATATCGCGATAGGTAAAGACCGTGTAGTCGTTCTCTTCGATATTCGCAGCTTGACACTCGTGTTCAACTTCCGAGATTGTTGATAGGGTTTCGGTGAGCGCAGGCAGCCGCGTCTGTAGCTGCTTGATCTGCTCTTGTTGCTCCTGCACACATAATCAGCTATCCCCATCTTGGTTTATAGCTTATTCTCTTACCTCTAGAGGGCCTTCCATGGCTGCTAGCTCAGAGGAAATCGCAGAGAGGCGACGCTCGAAATCATTCGCAAGTTCAGCGAACCGCTTTCGTAGGGTCTCTTTGATTCTACCGCGTGCCCGGTCAGGACTTCACACACTTTCAGCTGAAAGCACAACATACTCTCTGATTTCCGCATTAATCGCCCTCGATCGGCGTGCTTCAGATGATAACAGTGATTTCCATGCAGCATCGAGGTCCTGTTCATGAATTCATGATACGGCCAGAACGAGAGAACATACTTCACGCACCGCCAAAGATAGCCCACCAGGAGGTACGTATTCCCGTAGCCCGTACGTCCTTAGCTTCGTTTGCACGTTGCTGAAAAGCGTGGACACATCCTGTTTTTCTGTCACCCATTGTCGCTTCGTCGACTGCTTGTATCTCTGAAAGTTTGCTGCGTGTTCTTTGGCATCCGTATATGAACCCGTGAACTTCTGTGCAGCCCAAAGTGCTTGAATCTCAAGAACGGAGGCAAGGAGCTAGGATATTCGACAATCTACATCAGGCACGCGGATGACAATAAATTGCGGGACTGACCGCACGGACACGTCGCTCATAGTCATTCTTACTCAGCCATACTGAGTGCATGAGCTCCGCGAATTTTTCGACTCGCCGAGACACAGTCTCAGCTTGATCTGACAAGGGCATTCAACACCAACCACGCCTACAACAGAAAAATGACTGACCCATAGTAGAGAATGCATGGAAGTAGCTCGCTACGTAGGTCATGACACTACGTTCGTCTGGACGAGCTATATCGCACAAGTCCGACACTTCAAGCAGTTGCTGTTGCTTTGATTAGCAGGAAAGTGCGCAATGTACATGATTAGTATACACACCGGAATGCCAAGATGTTGCTCGGCTATTTGGAAAGCTAGTCGAGTGTTCCCGTGTCTGTCTGACTGCAAACAGATATCATGACCGTCTTCACTGTAGCGGCATAACATGAATCTCACCTTGTTCAGTCTATCGTAGTCTAACAAATCAGGGCGATGACAATGAATAAGTGCGCATCTAGAATCGCTGGTGGTGGGCACTACTGCATATCGCTAGTTCATGCAGTGTCACGCACAATGCGAGACCATCAGACCAGCTCTGCGAGAAATCTTGCACTTCTACTTCTTTGTAGGCGGCGGTTTTTCTTTGACACCATAGAAGGAGACCTTCCTTTGCTGAAAGTCCTTCTTCACTTCCCAGAAATTCAGCCGTAGATCAATGAAGGATTAACACCCGTAGTGGTGCGTTGAATATCACGTACCTAATGTCCGCTATGGTGAAGCGAAGAATGAGTGTCCAAATCATCCCAAGGATGAGTTTGATGTTGCCGTCAATGATATCTTTAGTGCACAAGTTAGTACTCGGCGTAAAATGCATGGCTACATATGTACCTTCTGGTCCGATATTAGTAAGCTTGACTCCTCTCGAGGTGATGAATTCTAGGGCTTTGTTGACGTTCTCCGCCTTCTGGACCCGCATCCGCGGATTCTTGTTATAGCGGCCCAAAGATGTATCGCCTACAAGATCATGTGAACAGGTCGATGGCCAAATTCGCATGTATAGTGCATACCCATAATTTCCTAGAGACAGTGGCCCCGGTCAGCGGCCATAGAGTCTACTCGGTTTGTTCTCACCATTAGCTGAATAAGCCGCACGCCATCTGAAAGATCTTTCACGAGCGATGTCATGGTAGGGTATCCATTTGACTCGAGCTTCGTATTGAGCCTGTTAGGCTTGTGAACAGACAACACCGACGCGAGACGCAAGCACGTACCACTTGCAGAACGTTCTTTCTTGCACATCTCGTGAACGAGTTTCCAGCGACTCCATCTGCGAAGGGGTGTTCGCTGTCTATTATATGAGTGCTGCAAGGCAAGACAAAAAATGATTCCAGGTAATGAATATCCGAGGCAAACTCAGCAGAGCTTGAGAGCGGTAGAGCGAGTGGTGGTCAGTAGTAGTAAAGCACTGACAGTATAAACGGGCTACATCGGCTGTTGCCGAAAGACGCGTCTGTAATAGTCGCGTCAACTGCGACCTGCATTGATACCGCGATTTGGGCTTGCTCTCTGACTACCACTACCACCACACGTAGTCCTCAAGGTGCAATGGCCACTCAATTCGATGAGATATTCCATGGCCTCTCGCCTCAGGTCGGAAGTACGTTCTTTGTCGTCCACATTCGTACGTTGTGGCACTCACGGTGATTTTAGAGCTGCGACTCGCAGCAAGTGGAATAGCATGGAAAGGAGATAACAAAGAGGCACAGACAATTGCAATCCCGTCTGAGGACATCAAGTGGGCGCAATGGATACGCGTTGCGAGAAATTATCAGCTTCGAATAAGTCACGGGCATAAGGACAAGAAGCAAGCTTCCGACAGGAAGCAGGAGACGTTTGACGGCTTTCTTCGTGAGGTCTGTGTTCAAAACGAAGCTGTGTCTGATGAAATTTACTAATAGCAAGCCATAGGACCACGACAGACTTGCACAGCTGTTAAAGCAACACTTCAGCATTGCGCTGGAATCCAAGGAAATATCTGTAAAAGGATGGAATTGGGGGACGACGGACTTCCAAGGTGTGTTGAACGTATTTCAGGACGCTCAAACTGTACCGACACTGTGTATTCAGGGCAGGAACTAGCGTTCCTTGTCTCAAACAAGACCGCGTTCATGCTTCCACTCCCCAACGTCGCCAATTCGAATATAGCTGGCCGCACGGAAGTCTCACTGGAGTTTGCCGTGCCTGCTGATAAGAAATCTTCACGGCATGACGAACTGACAGAAATCAGGTTCTATGTACCTGGTACGACAACGAAGGAACGAGGGTCGGACGCAGGCTCTCAGAAATCTGACAACGAGGACGAAGAGGAGATCAGCGCCGCCCAGGCATTCCACGATACTGTAAAAGAGAAGGCAGAGATTGGACAAGTCGCCGGAGATATCATCCTCAGTTTCGAGGAGGTTCTCATTCTCACACCCCGT